>CAUYQG010100724.1:0-18014 GCA_963574415.1 Tarsius wallacei | reverse complement strand
CCCGCGCCTTGGGAGGCTGAGGTGAGTGGATTGCCTGAGCCCGCGGGTTCGAGACCCGCCTGGGCAGGCGAAACCTCATCTCTACAATAAATCAAAAAAATCAGCCGGGCGTGGTAGCGCGCGCCTGTAATTCCAGCTACTCGGAAGGCAGAGGCGGAAGGATTGCCGGAGCCCAGCAGGTCGAGGCTGCAGTGGCCGGGAGCGGCCACTGCACTCCAGTCTGGGCGATCGAGTGGGACTCCAACTCAAAAACAAACAAACAAACAAAAAAGTGCCATAAATTCTTGTTATTATTGAGATATTCATTTATTACCTGAAGCATTCGGTGATTTAGAAACACCCAAGACCCTTCTCTTTCTTGCCATAACATGTGGGGTCACTTGGCATGTAAACTCAGTTCACTGCCCTGCAGTTGGAACCTTAACACGATGTTATTATTTGCCACACTCTGTTGCAAGCACTGTAGTTCCAATTTAGGGTTTGGAAGGTCAATTAACATGCATTTTATCGAGAAGATGGTCTGTGTCCTTTACCTTCATAAATCTATAAAGATCTCCTGATTTACCCTGCTAGGATGGCAGGATCCTAAATAACCAACTAAGTACAATATGGAAAGAGTACAATATGGAAAGAGCCCTAGCTGAAGAAAAGTTTTTTTGTTTTGTTTTGTTTGGTTTTGTCGAGTCGCAGTCTCACTCTGTCACACAGGCTGGAGTGCAGTGGCACAATCACAGCTCACTGCAGCCTCGACCTCCTGGGCTTAAGTGATGCTTCTACCTCAGCCTCCTTAGTAGCTGGAACTGCAAGGCACATGCCACCAAGCCCAGCTAATTAAAAAAAATTTTTTTTTTATATAGAGACAAAGTCTTGTGATGCTGCCTAGGCCGGTCTCCAACTCCTGGGCTCAAGCAATCCTCCCTCCTCAGCCTCCCAAAGCTCTGGGATTGTAGGTGTGAGCCACCATACCTCACTGAAGAAAGGTTTTAATTTGATAATGTATTAATTCATACAGTGAATATTTATTGAGCGTCTACTATATGCCTGGCACAGTTGTAACTTCTGGGAATATGGTGGTAAATAGAACAGGCAGCATCCTTCAGCTTACCAAGCTTGCTTCTCATGGTTCTTTCCCACATTCTAGAGCAGGAGGAAGACCGATTGGAGGGACAAGATTCGTGAAAATGGAGTGAAACCACTCCCCGTGTTATATTACCCTGAAAGTTCATGCTTTCCTCAGCTGATGGCTTCCCTGTTGCTTTTCTGCCTTCACTGGGGAACTGGAAATGGAATGTATGTGTGTAAGTCGGCAGGAGGGAGGGGTGGCCGGCAGAGGGTGGTGTAGGGACCAGGCTGCCTCTGGCAGTGAGCAGACAAATAGTAGATCATGGCGGGAAGGTGGGAGCATCATCAGAGAGTCCACACAGCAGAGTGAGTCATGAGCTTGCCTTTTTCCACATAGCCTGCTTCCCTCTGGGGCTGGGTCACATCTCCTTCACCTCTGATCTACAGAGCTTATGTGACGGTTAATTTTATGTGTCAACTTGGCTGGGCCATGGGATGCCCAGATAGCCAGTTGAGTGGTATTTCTGGGTGTGTCTGTGATGGTGTTGCTGAAAGGGATTAGTGTTTGAATTGGTGGATTGGGTAAAGCTGATGGTCCTCCCCAGCATGAGTGGGCATCATTCCATCTGTTGGGGACTTCTACAGAACAAAATGGTGGAGTAAGGTTAAGATCTCTCTCTGCCTGGCTGTTGGAGCTGGAACATTGATCAGAGAAACCCTCTGTCATCTTGGTATGCAGGTCTTCATTTGGATGAAAATCTAGATACCATCAGCTTCCCTGGGCCCCCAGCTTGCAGACAGCAGGTCATAGGACTTCTCAGCCTCCAAATCGTACATGCCAATA
This sequence comes from Tarsius wallacei, assembly GCA_963574415.1. Classification (NCBI taxonomy): domain Eukaryota; kingdom Metazoa; phylum Chordata; class Mammalia; order Primates; family Tarsiidae; genus Tarsius; species Tarsius wallacei. The sequence goes on along the minus strand of CAUYQG010100724.1, from coordinate 16,108 downwards.
CCTTCTTTTATATCATACATATGAGAGGGAATCCCAAAACACAGAAATTACTTTTTGAAGGGCAGGCCCCTTGTAATACAAGCTTCCTCCCCCTCCAGAAAAGTGTCCTAGGAACCCATCGGCATCAGTGTATAAGCTAGCGCCATTGTGAGAGGCCGCATTCGGCTTCAGTGGTTTTTTTTTTTTTTTGAGATTCTTTCAACGCGTTTGCTCGTGTCATGATGGGTGATTTATACAAACAACCTGCCACATTGTACTAAGTGTTCAGCAGTTTGGGGCCAAGAATGGCGTACCTTACCCTCCTTATTCACCCGGTCGTACCCCAAGCAAAGTTTTCTGTTTCCCTGGATGAAAAAGTCCTCAAAAGGGAAACGTTTCGCCAACGCGGAAGAGGTGAAACAAAAAAAAATGGCAGAAGCACTAAAAGGCATCAACATTGAAAGTTCAAAAACTGTTTTGAGCAGTGGAAAAAGCATCTCTCTAGGTATACTACATCAAATAGAGAGTCCTTTGAAGGTGACTGAAGCTTAAACATGGAGAATAAATACGCATTTTTTATAAATAAATTCCATTTTTTGAAGGGTCCTTCCCCCGTGTGTGTGTGTGTGTGTGTGTGTGTGTGTGTGTGTGTATACAGAGGGTGCCAAAAAAAGCATATGCAGTTCAAGAAAGGAAAAAACTGTATTAAAATTGTAATACTCCATATATACTGATAACAAAAAACGAATGCCAGTCACATCTGACTTCTGCAATTACAAAAGGTACTCAAAGTGGTTGCCATCAGCATCCGGACACTTCTGATATGACAAACTAAAAGTAATAAGTTGATAACGTCTCTTAAAATGTGTATATATTTTTGGCAGCCCTGGTGTATGTATTCCTATTTGTTCTATTTCTCTGGCGAACCCTGACTAATACACTGAAACTAGCACGTGTTTTGCCGTGCAATAGTGTCTCCACCAACAGCAGATGTTATCTCCCACAAGCGCCTTCTTGATTCATTCCTTTCCATGTTACTGTCTCACCTCATCTAAGGCCCTTGTTCAATGGTTCAATGGAAGGGCTTGTTCAAGAGTCAAATCACTTGTTAGATGTTGTCGGAGCTATAAGAACCACAGTCCTTTCCCTCAAGAAAGGTCCCATCTCCCCGAAGAAAACTGTCATGGACAGAAGGTAGCTCAGTTCCTAAAAATGGTCTGGATATTAAGTGAATTAATGTGCTAAAGTCATTGACCACACCACCATGTTACCCACCACTGTTTTGGGTGAGAAATAGCCAAGGAGTCAGGAGAGTTTGTGTATCCCCATGGGGCACGACTCCCTAAACTTTGTGATCCGATTCCCGATGGCTCTATTCGACATCATGATACACCTTTTCTTTTCCACCCCCAAAATGTGCCACCTACCACCCTCACACTTAGTTAGCAAATTAAAGTAGATCAAAAGGACATTGAAAATGGCTCAACCCCCTTTGAAATAAGTGGAGATAGCTCAAAGGGTCACAGATTCAAGGCAAGGAACTCCTGCTCTGGGTGACGTGAAGCAGGGGACCCCTGGACAAAGCTTCTTTCCTCTCCTACCTCCCTCTCTGTCTGAAGCAACAGGACCAAGAGATGTAAGCTTGGAGCCAGGTAACCGTCAGTTCTAGACCCAGCTCTGCCTTTTCTTTGTTGAGACTATGGACAAGCTCAGTTCCCTTTCTGAACCACTCCTCATCAGTGCAGTGGGAAGGGTAGTGCAAGGACACCCCTTTTGTTGTGTGCATGGGATGGCAGGCAGTAAGATTCCAGGGTGGCTCCAAGGATGGCTTTTCCTAATACCAGCCCAGTTCTTACAAGAATCTCACACGCAGTGTTCATAGCTGGCCTCCTTCGCACCAGGGACAAGGTGGATGGGAGTTTAGTGCGCCCCATGTTTGGGATTGGATAACTATATTCCTTTGCCAGGGATGCCACCAAAAAAATTACTGCAAACTAGGGGGCACAAATCACAGAAACTGATTTTCTCACGGTTCTGGAGGCTAGATGCCTTGGATCAAGATGTCAGCAGGGTTCATCTCTTTTGAGATCTCTCTCCTTGGCTTATAGATGGCTGTCTGCTCCCTGGGTCTTCACAAGGTCTTCCCTCTGTATGCATTTGTGCCTAATCACCTCTTCTTATAAGGACATCAGACACTGGATTAAGCCCCACTCCAATGATCGCCTTTCAAGCTAATTACCTCTTTCAAGATCCTATCTCCAAATAAAGTTCATGTTCTGAGGCACTGGGGGTTTAGACTCAACGCTTGGATTTGGGGGGAGCACAGGTTAGCACCCCAGTCCTCAGAGCAGGGACGGAGTGAGTGCTGGGTCCCGGGGTAGGGGGGAATGAGCAAGAGATTCTTGGGCAGCGCCTGGTGCCGCTGCCCCCACCAGGGTCCCAGCCCAGCAGTGGACAGGCAGCCAACCCTGCTGTCATGCTCAGCCACCTTGCAGTCATTTCTCTTGGAGATCTGGGCGGCTGCAAAATCTGCTGAATTCAAAGGAGATGCCTTTCTGTCATGCCCTCAAAGAACTCACCGAGCAGATGTCTCTCGCTGTGATGAATGGTAAATCAGAGCCCATAATGGAAGAGGCTGGGCACCCCGGTCTCTGTCTATACGCAGAGGCTTTCAGTCCTCACAGGGGCTGAAAGAAACCAAATTATAGAGTTCACTTTGAGGATTCAAAAGCTGAAACTATTTGGGGTTTTTTGTCTTTTGCTTCCTCCCACCACACACACCATTACTGCTTTAGGCAAAACTTATGAAGAGCAATTTTCTCTTCAATAGAATGACTTTCCATCTAGAATATAGAAATACAAAGTCCAATTTGCATAACATTCTCAGGGAGCCTATCATGTGCCAGACACGGTGCCCGTGTTTTCGTTTCTATGACGCCAGTTAACCCTCAAAATAGCCTTGAGAGAGAGATGCCACAACTCCGATTTTGCTGCTGGAGGAACCTGAGGCTCCATGGGGTGAAGGAAGTTTCCAGAGATCCTCTTCTACAGATTGATCAAGCCACGACTTTGGGCCCGGGTTTGCTAGAGCTCCAAATCCCGTGCTAAATGCCCTTGGCCTTGCTGGGCTCTGTTAGTATTGGCAGCACCTGGGCACAAACCTATGGCTTGAGGTCAGCATGTCCGTGGTGCAGAGCAGAAGCAGAGCCTTGAGCTCACGTGCCAGCTTCCCTGCAGGCCTGTTGGCGCCACTCCCATCCATCTGCTCCGAGCAACTTCCCACGTTTTCTGTCTTTCTCTGACCTCCTTATGTTCTCTCTGAACTGCAACAGCTTGACAGTGTGAGCCCAAGTGCATCTGCTTCTTTGTAACTTGCGCTAGGAAACAGACTGATTCCTCAAACGTCTCCTACAACCAGAGCATCAATCTACATTTCTAATTCTAAAGTGTGCCACCAGCCCGCAACCCACAATCAGAGGTGTGTTCTGGGAGAGCAACACGAATAAAACAGAAAATAAAAACCATATTCGTGATTCAGAAAACACGAAATCGTCTTGTGCAGGGAGAAGAAAGAGAGATGCAATCAAACATGATTATTACTAGCAAAAGTCAATTTGAGGGCAACCCTTTTGGGTCCCCTCCCACTGTGGGAGCTTTTCTGTCCTCTCAATAAATCTTGCTTTCCAAAAAAAAAAAAGTCAATTTGAAAACAGAGTAGCCATGTGACTTCAACTTGTTCTGTAGAATCGTCATCATGACAGCTGCTACCCACGGGTCACTTACTATGTGCCAGGCTCTGTTCCAAGACTGTTAAGTGAATTAACTCATTCACTCTTTATCACTGCTATAAGGGGCATGACCACTTACCCCGCTCTACAGAGAAAACTGGAACCCATGAAGATTGAATTATTACTCCGTTCATGCAGCTAGAAAATGGCAGAGACAGATTTTGAACCCAGGCAATCCAACATCAGAGACCAGGCTCTCTGTTGCAATGCCTCACTATACAGTAAAGGGATAGCTGTGCTCCCTTACTGAAAAGGCTTTGGCCTTGAGGCTCTTTTGAAGGTGAGGATAGTAAGGGAAAAACTGCCTAAAATTAGAGATCTCTTCCCCAGTCATGACCACCACTCCTCCAAGCACGCTCCTTTCTCTAGGGGGGTCATAAGGAAAATTCAAGAAGTCTAGCAAGAACCTGGAATAAAGTAAAGGCAACTGCTCCTCCTCCAAGAGTTTCATCACAAAAATCACGTAAATAGCAGGGCTCATAATTGCCTTAAAAATGGAGCGAGGACTTCAAAGACCAGGAAAGAAGAATGACAATATTGACAGACTGAAGGCAAGAAAGAAGGCCGGTCAGTTTTCAATCCTGGAAGATAGAGAAATCCGGATGCCTTGAACAGTTAGCAAGAGGGGAAGCCCTGAGCAGCTAACTCCCATTTCAGGCTGGTGGGAGGGTTGATATACAATCCCAAGCTACAAACAATTCAACCACCCCATTATTCTACTTCTTTTGGTCTAGACTTACCAGTGAGGCAGATTCTGCAGATGGGTTCATTCAAACATCTCTAGCTCCCCTTCTTGTTTCATGGAGGCAGAGGAGCTATAAACTACATTTCCCAGACTCCCTTGTAGCCAGGGCTCTCTCTGTACCCTGGGTCTACCAAGAAAATTCACTCATGCAAGACTTGGAAGGTGGAAGTGAGCACCTGATGGCAGAAAGGCGGGGCAGATCTTGTGCTAAGCTTGGTGGCAGGGGAGGTTGGATCTTCCAGAACAGTGGGGTGGGGGCTTCTTGGTCAAGTCGTATTGCACTGACGAGCACACGGATAGTGCAATGAGATTTCCTTTGGAATTGTCTTATGGTGTCACTGGGTCTATCTCTCGGTTGCGTTGTGCCTGGTTCTATAGTGGCTAGACATGCTTCTTCAACCCTTCTAGAAATTTAAGTTCCCATTAAGATAATGCTGGCTGCTATAACAGATAAACTCTCAAGTGTCTCAATGGCTTAATGTGAAAGAAGCATGTTTCTCTCTTATGTAAAGTCAGTCCAAAGTGAGGGTTTCTGATCAGGGAGTGGATGCACTTCCAAGTAGTTATTTAGGAACCCAGGCTTCTTTCATCTTCAACACATGGCTTCTTAGGTTATCAGGATTGTCTACACTAAGCTGATTAAAGAGAAGACCATGGGGAATCTGCATGTGAGGGTTGTCATGGGTCAGACCTGGGAGTCGATCACTTGTGTGTGCTCACATCCCATTGGCTAGAACCAAGTCACATGGCCCCCCTAACCACAGGAGAGTTTTTAAAAGGTAGCCTAGATACATGCCCAAAAATAGATAAAATGGATCTGTTGACTAGCTGGCTAAGCTCTATGGTATTTTCTGTAAACCATCGCCGCCCTCTCATAAACTATGCTCTGCTTAAGCAGGCTCGAGTCGATTCTGCGGTCTGCCACCAAGAACTGTAATTCATCAGAGCACCTTATGTGTTTAACTTGCCTCTTTTTACAGTGTGACTTACAGAGGAAAATGAGGAATGCAAATTCACAACTTCTATTTGTCATTGTAAATTAGTGTCCTGCCATTCCTGTTAATGTATCGGGACACACACGCACACACACGCGCGCACACACACACACACACACACACACACACACAGTATATAAACTAGTTGAACTTCATTTCTATAGACTTATCAGTATTCGCAAGCTTAGAAGATGATTTTCTCCCTAGTAAAGCAAATTTTCCCAAGTGTCCTGGGTGGCCATATAGTGGCTAGGCAAAAGAACCTTCCAGCTATAGTCCCTTACCGACACCTGCACCCTAAGCCTGAAGAGCTTCTTAGCAGCCACCCTTGTTCTTGGGAGGACAATGAGTCAGGAAAGTCATCCAGGACCAGCTACATAATTTGCAGAGCCCAGTTCAACATGAAAAGGTGGGGTTCCCCGTTCGAAAAGCAGGAAAGTACCATGAAAAGTATCAAAACATAAGCTTTTTCCTTCTTCATGGTACCTCTCTCTTAACTTGCCATAGTGGTTTTTATTTTGCTATTTAATGTTAAAGTTAATTTAAAGTTAACATTATAAATGATTAGCTTGTCTGTTATCATTCATTTTATATTGTGCAATGTCCATTTAAATTGCAAATCTTTTTTTAAAAAATTCAAAATAATTGATTTTATTTGCTGGCTCTTTTATTGGACTTATCATTTTTAAATAGCAAATCTTAGCGCAATTAACTCATATGCAGAATTACCAAAATCCCACAGTCCATGCTGCAGGACTTTGCAGGGGCCCATATATTTCATTTTCACCAGAATGGTGGAGAAGCTGCACGAAACCAGCCCAACTGTTTTTATTTCACTTCTTCATGCACATACATTCTTCCAGCACTCTCTATTTTGGGCTTTCTGGTGAGTAAGGAAGGACCGAAAGCAAAAGAATTATGCATTGTCCTGCCTTTCCCTTTTCAGTACCAGTGATGGGCTGGCTCATTCAGGGAAATAACACCAGGAAGAAAGGGTCTGATCAGCTTCCTTGGTCTCTCTTGTCTCTTAGGCCAACACTGCCTGCTTTCTATATGTGGAACAAATTCTGGTTTGTAAGAAAGTGTGGTTACTCTGGGCTTTGGGCATCTCACTCAGTCTTAGACGTCATGATGCCTTGGGCCGGAGGGTTGGGCATTTAGCGAGACTCAAGACAAATACAAGGTAAAGAGGTTGAGAAAACTGCGTGGCAAGCTTCACAATGCTTTATGGGAACCGAGTGGCACGGCATTGTGGACAAGAGAATGGCACATCTCTTCTCTGCTCACGGGTGTGCCTCATTGCCCCGTTGGACTTTGCTCACAAAACACACATTCAAAAGTAAAATGACTCAGAATTTCAAGACAGTGACAGCAGACAGTTAAATCAAGCACAAGGTCCCTGGGAGAGTGACAGCACAAGGCACTCATCCATGAAGCTGGCCTGAAAGTTGTGCTCCAGGGAGTCTCGGGCACATGGCCGAAAGATGGAGGAGAGAACCGTGGCACAGGCTCTGAGTTGGGGACACTCTCTGGGCGCTTCTCTAGCCTCTAGCCTCCGCGGGCTTCCGAGTTTTCATCCCCGTTATTGGACTGGAAAGTTTACTTTGCTCACTTCATAAGAAGCGGCCCAGGGCACTGGCAGATTCTCTTGAAACAATATGCCTCACATAAAACCCAGGAGAGGAAGACAATTTCTCCCTGCCTTCTCTTCACAATCAGGGAGTCTATTAAAGAAACCAAAGGGCCTGAGGGGGAACACAGAGGTAGAGGGAGGCTGAGGGGGCCCCCATGAAAGGGCAAAGCAAATGCACTATGAACATGGAACAATCTGTGTAGAGTTAATTGTTGAAAACAATTAACTCTACACAGGCTGCTGTGTGCGAGTCTGGTTTAGACTATGATATTAAAAAACTGCATTATCAAAGGTGCTCATTGAAATTCCTGGGGCCCATGTATGAATTTAAAATTACTCCACAGCTCAAAAACAACTAAACATTTATGAAGATTTGGAGCAGAACTTGGCATCTATAAAGAACAGCAGTAGGTTGTTAGTTAACAACCTGTTATCTTGGTCATTCCTTTGGATTGACATATGTCTAATTTTCCATTTATATGGGTTTAAAATTAAATAATACAATGTGTCTCTTTTCAACAAGCATTCTGCTTTTCCTTATAATTTTCTATCTACTTGTCTCCTATTTCGACCATGATCAGAGCTTTTCATCTCCACTAAGTATTATGTGACATGGCACTAACTAGAAGTCTCTGTTATAAAAGACATAATATCTGCATTTATTGAAGACCTGCTGTATGTTAGACCGTAAGTCAGATGCCTCCCTGCACACTGTTTCATTTTGTCTTTAACTTAGTTCTGTGATATAAGGATGGCTATTCCCATTTTTAAATTAAACTTCTTAATCTTGCAATGATTTTAGACTCATGTGCAATTTCAAAGAATAATACACAGACGTTGATTCTACATTCCCTTTACACAGTTTTCTCCATTTGTAACATCTCCCAAAACTGAAGTATAATAGCACAACCAGGATATCAATGTTGATATAATCTGCCGATCCTTTTCAGATTTTCCCAGTTTGACTAGGACTTGTGTGTCTATCTGTGTGTGTATTGAGTCCTACACCATTTATCACAGGTACAGGTTTGTGTATCCACCTTCATAGCCAAGATACAGAGTAGTTCCATCCCTGCAAAGTGTCCTTTCGTTGTCCTTTTATAACCTTGTCTACTTCTTTCCTGCCTCTCATCTCTAACTCCTGGCCATTGCTACTGTGTCCTCTGTTTCTATAATTTTGCCATTTCAAGAATGTTATTGCATTAGTCAGGGCTCTTTGCAGAAATAGAACCAATAGGAGATCTAGGTATGTTTAAGGAGATTTATTATAAGAAATTGGCTTATGCAATTATGGAGGCTGACAAGTCCCGAAATCTACAGTCAGCAGACTGGAGACCCAGGTGAACTGGTAATGTACTGCCAGTCTGTGGATGAAGGCCTGAGGACTAGGATAGCTGATGGTGCTGTTCTAATCTGACTATCAGCAGACTCAAGACTCAGAAAGAGCCAGCATTTTGGCTCAAGTCTGAAGGCAGAAAAGAACCAACATCCCAGCTCAAGGCAGTCAGGCAGGAGGAATTCCCTCTTACTAGAAGAGTCAGCCTTTTTGTTCTGTTTATGCTCTCAACTGACCATATGAGGCCCACCCACATTGGAGAAGGCAATCTCCCTTACTCAGGCTATCAATTCATATGTTAATCTCATCCAGGGACACCCTCGCAGATACAACCAGAATAACGCTTGGAGAAATTCTGAGTACCCTGTAGTCCAGTAAAGTTGATGCATGAAATTAACCATCACAGTTCCATAAATATGATCATATAGTATGTTACCTTGAGGACTGGGATTTTTCACTGATATTTATCCAAGCTGTTGCCTCATGATGAACTATTTGTCAATGTTTCGTTTCTTTTGCTGCTGTTGTTTATTGAACAGTAATCTTTGGCATGGATTCACGTTCATGAGCCTGAGAGAAATGTAAGTTAAAGCCACAATAAGATAGTCTATATCAGAACTGCTAAAATGAAAAACAGTGACAATATTAATGACGGCAAGGATGTGGAGAAACTGGATGGTTGACAGGAATATAAAATGGTATTACTACTGGCCAGGTGTGGTGGCTCAGGCTTGTAATCCCAGCACTTTGAAAGGCTGTGGTGGGAGGATTGCTTGAGCCCAGGAGTTTGAGACCAGCCTGGGCAACATATTGAGACTGTGTCTTTGTTAAATATATATATATATTTATATTTATATATATATTTATTAATTAAATACACACACACACACACACACACAGAAGGTGCCAAAAAAGTATGCAATTTTAAGAAAGAAAAAAACTGTATTAAAATTGTAATACCCAATACATACCAATAACCAAGGATGCTCAAAGTGGTGACTATGAGAATCCAGGCACTTCTGATTGTAGCAAACCACTGCAAGACTTGTTGCTGTGTAAGGCCTCCTGGATCTTTCTTTGCGCACCTCACACGCAGTGCCACTTGTCTCAAACTTACTACGAAGGCATGCAGTGGTCAGGAGTGTTGGAGGTTCTGTTGCATATTCATGCCTCTATGACCGCTGTACTTCCACAATGCTTTCGAATTTCAAATACTACTTCAAAATGGTATTGCGCTCCTCGAACAACTGTGTTTCTGCCATTTTCTTTGACCTTCCTGCCTGTCGCATGATGATGCTAACATTCATTTGATTAACAGCATCTTTTGAGCAAATGTCAAAATATACATTATTACCATAATTCGATTCAACTACAAAAAATAATACACAGAAAAATCTCTTAAAACGCGTATACATTTTTTGGCACCGTGTATGTGTGTGTGTGTGTGTGTGTGTGTGTGTGTGTGTGTGTGTGTGTGTATAAATGGTATCACTACTCTGGAAAACAGTTTGACAGTTTCTTATAAAACTAAATGTGACACTATCAAACAACCTAGCAATATCACTCTTGGGCATTTATCCCAGAGAAATGAAAATTTATGTTCATACAAAAACCTGTGCTCAAACGCTCATAGCAGCTTTATTCCTAATAGGCAAAAACTGAAAACCACCTAGATATCTTTCCACAAGTAAATAATTATGTCCACTTTATTGACAAGCAATAGGAGCCTTAGAGAAGTCACATACCGTGTCCAATGTCACAAAGCCAGAAGGGAGCAGAGCCGGATGAAATGCTTCTCTGTTTTATTTCAAAACCTGTGCTGTTTCTATAGGGCAAGGAGACTCTGATCATGATATTGGTCTTCTTTGTAAGAACATGCGGTGTCTTTTGAATCATAGAAATATGAATGCTATTAAGCGTTTGCAGAATTGCTTACCCTGAGTTCTTTGGTAACTATTAGCCAAAGTATGAGATCAACCGAAAGACACATTCTTGACTGAATGAGGTAAATTTTCCCCACTTTGCTTTCTTCTGGAGTTTCTGTACCTTTTATACCACTGGCATTTATCCCAGATAAATGTGTGGGTAGAATTTTTCTACCTCCTTATGTCTGTCTTTTCTATTAGTCTGTGAACTTACCTGGGGTGGGGTTATTTCATCCTCATCATGATCTGGTGGAGGTTTAACACTCCATCTAGAATCCATAAATGTGACAGTTGTCTGCCGGTTATCTGTCATTTATCTATAGCCTCCTCAGTAGTGGGAGGCAATATGGTATAACTAAGAAGTCCAGCTCTGGGGCCATTTGGCCTGTGGTTAAGTGCTATGAGATATCTGACCTTGCCAACCTACTTTGTTTTCTGTGATCAGTTTTCCCACCACAAAATGACATAACGAAAGAACCTACCTTGCAGGGTTGTTATGACGGTCTCAAGAATTTAGCCCAGTGCCAGGAACAGAGTAACGTTAGCTGTTGCTATTATTACACCAGAGGAGAGGAAAATAAATTGGCAATGGAGTCAAGATAGGCAAGGCACAAGAGAAGATGCAGAGAGGTAGCTTAGAGGATGCAATAAAGTGGGTTAATGAGGCAAGACCCATCAGATTGCTAAGAAAATACAGAAACAATTTGCAGAGACATACAGAACCAATCTCAGAATCCCCTTGGGAGAGCATGTTTGAGGCTCCCTCAATTCACAGTCAACGTCCCCAGCAGGCATTTGGGGACACTCACTGGTCTGGATACTAGGTAGAAAGTGATGTGGGCTGGGAGATACCCATTATGATTCCGATTAACCAGAACAAATGGGAGAAGCGACATGAAGAAGCTGTTATGTAAAGTAGTGATGTTTCAGAGCATGAATAACTGTCGAAGAAGGCTGGTGAGATGTCTGTTGACAGTAAGAGCTGCTCTGAGAAGTGCAATTCCAGCAGTGAGTTATGCCATCCGAATAGTAACAGAAACTGCAATAATTTTCATTAATTGAATGCTTAGTATGTGCCAGATATTTTAAGCTGTCTACTACAATGCCCTTGTACAAAGAGGCAACTGAGGCAGTTATCTGAAACTCCATGAGGCTAGTGACTAATCATGCGACATCCAGTGAACTAATCACTTGACATCCATCCAAATCCTAGATGGAGTGGATTCAAAGCCTGTACTCTCAACTCCTCCTCTATCCTGAGTTTCTCTGGGGAGGGCAGAGAAGAGGTTGTGGGGTCTCTGGGGGATCCACCCCATCGCCAGCATCTCTGAAAGGATGCTGAACGTTTTGTCTGCAAGTTTGTCACTGCATTTGCTTGACACGAGGCATTGGAGCACTATCAGTAGGGATTTGCTGATGGCAAGAGGCCTGGGGCTGTATTCCTGAGCCTCAGGCTGTCCCCATAACTGAGAGGTGCTAGAGATCCTCAGAGATATGGAAGAGGGAACGGAGGCAGCTGAATACAAGCATCAGAAAAAAAGAATTATAAAGGCTGATCAACCTCTGCTTAAAGTATCTAGAGATTTGAAAGACACTTACTAGACAAATCCCTGTCCCAGTTAAGGGTGCAGGAGAAATGTTTTTAGATATGCTGTGCTTGGGAACAGAATGTATTTTCTGAACAAATTCCTAGAGGTCGTTTTAGATTAAAAAGGAAAAAGAATACATGAATTGAACTTGTCAGCTCTCACCTCTCTGTTTTTCCTGACCCCTTTCTTTGGGTGCCGGGAGGGTCGCCCACATTCCAGGTTGCTTGGCTCAGCCTGATGCATGCCTTGTGTCCTGACTTAACTATCAACAACTCCCCAAAGGATCCCAAGTTTGGGAATGACACGTGCTCACCCTAGATCACAGGCAGTAGGGCAGACCCATGTCTCAGGCAGAGCCCAAGTCCACTTGAATACTAGCATTTGTTTAGGCTGAGAGTTTGTCCCAGGCAGGGTTAACCCATATTCTTCTCCAAGATGGATTTGTGGACTTTGGGGAAAAGGAGTGGTCCACGCTTATGTTGCTATTTTACAAAATGCATCCTTGGAACCCCTAGGGGCCCACTCCATCTGCCCCATAGAGTAGGATTGCCCAGAAAGTGGTACAAGAGGGCTGGTAAACAGAGGAAGATGGAGCCGAGGCCAAGAGAGACACAGAGAAGGACATACACACATAGTGAAAGAGAAACACAGAGACAAAGAAAGACAGAAATAGATAGAGACAAGACTAAAACGTAGAGAGAGAGAGATACAGAGAGACAGAGAGGCACACATAGAGGCAAAGAGACAGAGAGGGATAGACAGAATCAGACAGAGAGAGACAAGACTGAAACATAGAGAGAGACAGAGACATAGAGAAATGGATAAAAAGAAGTGAAGAGAAGAGGCAAAGACAGACAGAGAATGACAGACAGAGAGACAGAGACAGATACATGAGAAGAGACAGATAGGGATATATAGAGACAAAGATACACAGAGATGACAAAGAGAGAGACACTCAGAGATAGATGAAAACAGAGATACAGAGAAAGATAAAGACAATCAGAGACACATACAGAGACAGAGATACAGAGACAGACATAGAGAGACACACAGACAGAGGCAGAGAGGGAGAGAGACACAGAAAGAAACAGATGAAAAGACAGAGGCAGAGACAAAGAGACAGACAGAAACAAAGAGAGACAGGCATAGAGACTGTCAACCTAAATAACAAACAGAGAGATCTCCCCAAAAGAAAAGATATTTATTTGGAAATAAAACATTGCAATGGAAATACATATGCCACAGTAAACTATGTACATTAAAGGTGGTAAAAGAAAACAAAGGTTTTTGGAGAGAACAATGAAAAGAATTACAAAATTGTTTTGAAATAATTGTCCTTGGCTATATAGATTAATAACAAGAATGACACAAGCCCAAGGTTGGACAAGAAATTGCTGAGCAGATGTCCCCACAGGTGGGCTTTGTGTAAGGTAGTATTTTTTGCAGTCTTTTGTGATATTTTTTGTTATCAGGCATACAAGCATGAGAATTCCCTCTTCAAGTCCTTCCCCAAGTCATTTATCAGTGTTTTCTTAAGTGACTCCATCTTGATTTTGACAATTTTCATTATTCCCCTTTTGATCAAGATCTTTCTCCAAAGGCATCGCTGATCAATCATCTTCTAGTTAGGTTTGGATGTCCCTTGGTGCTGTGATGGACCTGTCCTGGTTGCTGGTCTTGTGCCACAGTGGTAGGAGTAATTGGTGACTAGGAGTCAGTTTCAAAAGCCTTTTAGCCACACTTAAGCAACAGAGAGGTTTGAAGGGAGTGGTCCTCAGGCTAAGTCTTTCTGGAGTCCATTATTACATTCAGTTTTGTCTGTTTGCTAGTCTTTTGCTATCAGCCCAAAATGCTGGACCAGCATTATTTTGTTAGGACTTTTGCTTCTGCAAAAACTTAACAAATAACATAATCACATTTAAAAGGGCAATATTAATCAAGTCAATTTAATAGCAAAAGGAAATTCCAGTTTGCATAATGGTTTTGAGCCATGAACCTAGGCTTAAAGACAACCAGGTGAATAAATCAAATGACTATAGAAAATTAGGTGATAACTGTTGTAACTTTGTGACTTGTTTTCTTATTTTATGTATATGGGTCTCAACTTTCTCAGGGGAATTTATCTAGGTACAGCATGTAGCATTAGGAGTAGCACAGACATTTTTATTTATCTAATATACATAAAATACAGAATCTTTAAAGTTAGGTTCTATTAAGTTACTGATGTTAGGTGGCATGGAGTGTATCTGCTCTCTGGGTTCTCGAATTTGCTGCAGAAAAGAATTTCAGAGCGAGTCCAAAGTAAAGTTTAAAAGTAGAATTTATTAGAAAGAAAAGACACATTCGAGAGAGAATGTTAGTGCTTTCAGGGAATGGACAAAGGTTTGCTGATGGCAGAAAGCTTTACATACTGTCCAAAATGATGATTAAGCAACTTATTTTCTAAGGTAAGTTTTGTGGGCTTTGTGAGTTACAGCAAGTTACTGATACATTTTCAATTCTTATCATTTAACTCCAAAGCTCACTTGTTTCACAAATAATTCTTGAGATGGTGGAAAAAGTTACTGTTTAACTGAGTTTTCTCTTACAGCACCATTCCTCAGCATCTCTGGCAACTCCCTATTGACTTTGTTTACTGCCTTTGTGATTGACTGTGCCAGCTGCCCCTCATTCCAAGGTCAGGCCTGCTGTGCCCGGTCAGCAGGATGGTTGTTTGAAGAGATATGTTCCAATAAAAAAATTGTCTTTATTCTGACCATCCTGTTCCTTACTTATCTAACTTGCACCTGCCTATGGCTCGCCTATCTCTATCTAAACTATGCTAGCTGTACCTGCCTCACTACTAGCGGGAACCATTGATCATGAAATTTCACTGGCACCATTATCCTGCCAAGTGGAGAAGTTAGCATTAAGGAGAATAAGTCTCATTATAATATGGGATCTTGTTCTGACATCTTGGAAAAAGTTGTCTACAGTGTGAAAACATCAACTTGTTCTCCTGGTTGTAGTTTAAAAGCCTTTGTTCATGATAGCAGGTGGTTTGATGAACTTTCTGCATGTTCCATACTTCAAGCACAAGGTTTGTTTTTTAAAAATTCATCTAGTTTTAGTTTATAGGGCTTCAGGAACATAGCAGCTGGTGTTTTTAGTTGGAAAGGTGTAGTCACATATTGGAGGAAATTAGGAAATTTCAGAAACTAGTCCAGTCTATAGATAGATAAGAACTTGGAAACAATGACAGGGCTACAATCTAATGACAGGGGTATTGTAGGTTTTCTTTAGAAATATAACTTTTTTTGCTCATATTCAAAAACCTCTTGAGGACAGGAAACCAAACCAAGGCAGACTTTAGACTTTATTTACAGCCTTAAGGTTGCTGGGTCTGCCAGGATGTGACAATTTTTATTCACTCACTGTAAGGCTGAATCTTGAAGCCAGACATTTTATGAACACTCTCAAAGATAACATTTAAGTTAAAGTCTTCATAATATAGCCAATGTTGCCATTGTATCTTGCCTAAAAAACAGAGAGCAGATTTTTATTGGATTTATGTAAATAAAAATACTTATACTTTCCACATTTTGGAGAACTCAAGTAGGGAGTAAAAGCTTATGTTTCCACTTTTGTTCATAATACTATACTTTACCAAATGCTATAAACTATAGATAGCTTATAAGAAAAAATTTCTTAAATCTGTAAAACAAAACATTTAAGTAAAGAATCAACAATGTTTTAAATAAATCATTTAATTTCATGCAATTAACTTGTTTGTTTTACTTTATCTTGATTAGCAGCATTGTGACCTTTCTTTATTAGAGTTCTGGACATTCTTATTTAGTTTATTGATCTTAAAATTATCAGAAATATATGTTGAAGAGAAGTTGTTTGTCTTTTTCATGAAAAGCAGTTTTGAGCTATAGCTGACTGCAAATGTTTTTAGAGAAGAATTCAAAACAATAACTATAAATGAAATTAGGATAACCATTGGTTAAAAATATGATGAAGGTTCCCAAGTGACAAGGAAATTTAGTTATTTCTAATACATGCAGCATTTTAAGATACCAACCAGAATCATGACTGACAGAAACTCACATCAGGACCATCAGACATTTATAAAT
>CAUYQG010100716.1:0-38113 GCA_963574415.1 Tarsius wallacei | reverse complement strand
AGTTTCCCATGAGGGACTGGGGTCCTGCAAGCTCAGGGAGTCCTGCAGGTTTTTGGCAGGAGCACAGAACTCCTGAATTCCCCTCAGTCACCTTCCCTACTGTGTCCAGAGGCTGTGGTGGGCTGTGCTGGTGCAGGTAAGAGTCTAGTCAGTTTCAGCCCAGTTCAGTGGATTTTTTCTTCTTTTTCTTCTTTGCTGTAAGTGGTTATTATCACTTCTTTGGATACTCATGGGACATGCTGCTGAATCCATTCCTCTCTGATTGCTGAGGTACACTGTAGAAGAAACTCCATCTGGCTGCCTCATGTCAACCATCTTAATCCTCTCTATCAGTAATTTCATATCCTTTAACTAATCCCTTCCTATCCATTCCACCTCTCCCTCTTCTCTTACCAGCCCCTGGTGACCACTATTCTACTCCCAACTTTTATGAGATCAACTTTTTAACTTCTGTATATGATTAAGAACGTGCAATATTTACCCTCTGTCCCTGGTCTATTTCACTAAACACAGTGTTCTCTAGGCTATCCGTGTTGTCACAAATGACAGGATTTCATTTTTTTTTATAGTTGAATAATATTCCATTGTGTATATGGACCTCATTTCATTTGCCCATTCATCTGTTGTGACACTCTACTTGATTTCTTATCTTAGCTCTGGTTAGTCATATATGGCCTTTATTATGTTGAAATAAGTTCCTTTTATGTCTAGCTGAGATTTTTTATTATTAAAAAATATTGAATTTTATCAAATGGCTTTTCTGCATCTGTTGAGATGATTATATCATTTCATTCTACATTTTATTGATGTATCACATTTATTGATTTATACATGTTGAACCATCCTTTCATATCTGGATAAACCCCACTTGATCATAGAGTATTATATTTTTGACATGCTATTGAATTCAGTTTGCTGGTATTTTGTTGGGGATTTTTGTGTCTATGTTGATCAGGGATATTAGCCTGAAGTTTGCTTTCTTTGTTGCATCCCTGCCTGATTTTGGTATCAAGATAATGCCAGCATTATAACATGAGTTATGAGAGAATTTCTTCCATTTCCATTTTTAGGATTAGTTTGAGGAGAATTGGTGTTAATTCTTTGTAAGTTTTTTAGATTTTGACAGTGAATCCATCCTGTCCTGGGCTTTACTTTGTTGGGGACTTTTTTATTACTGATTCAATATTGTAAGCCATTATTGGTATGTTCAGGTTTTCTACATCTTCATGGTTCAACCTTTGCTTTTCTACTTCCTTGAAGTGAATCATTAGGTTTTTAAAAATTTATTTACTCATTTCCTCTAGGTTTCCCAATTTATTGGCATACAGGTGCAGGTGATCTCTAATGATTGTTTATATTTCTGATATATCTGTTGTGATTTTTTTGTCATAAATTTTATTTATTTGGGTTTTCTCTATTTTTTATTCTCCTTTTTTTTTGGTTTTTCTTTTTTCTCTCATTGGCCTAGCTAATGACTTGTTGATTCTTGTTGATCTCTCAAATATACAACTTTTGTTGCATTGATTTTTAATTTTTTTTGTTTCAATTTTGTTTCAATTTTGTTTATTTCTGCTCTGATCTTTATTTCCTTCAACTAATTTTGGGTTTGGTTATTTGAAATCCTTCTACTTTTTTTTAAAGTCAGGGTCTCTCTCTCTCTGTTGCCCAGTCTGGAGTGCAGTGGCACAATCATGGCTCACTACAGCCTCAATTTCCTGGGCTCTGATGATCCTTCCACTTCAGTCTCCCAAATAGCTAGAACTACAAGTGCATGCCATCATGCTGGGCTAATTTTTTATTTTATTTTTTTTGTAGAGATAAGGTCTTGCTATGTTGCCCAGGCTGAGCTCAATTAATCCTCCCACTTCGGCCTCCCAAAGTGTTGGAATTATGGATATGAGCCACCATGCCCCGCCTTTTTTTTTTTTTTTTTTTACTTTTTAATGGCATTTATTTCTCAAGAATAGCTTTGAAGGATATAGTATTCTTGATCGCCCCCCCCCCATTTTTTTTTCTTTTTAGCACTTTGAGTATATTGTCCTCTTCTTTCTTGGCTTGTAAAGTTTCTGCTAAGAAATCTTCTGTTTGTCTAACAAGAATTTTTTAATATGTGATTTGATGCTTTTCTCTTGCTATTTTTAGAATTCTGTCTTTGTCTTTGATTTTGACAGTTTGACCATTATATGCCTAAGAGGGGACATGTTTGGGTTGGATCTATTTGAAATCTTTGAAACTTCTGAATCTGGATATCCATCTCTCTTCCAAGACTTGGAAATTTTTCAGCTGTTATTTCATTAGGTAGGTTTTCTATGACTTTTCCTGCTCTTCTTTTTTCTTTAATCCCCATAATATGATTGTTTGTTTGCTAAATAGAGTCTCAAAAGTCCTATAAAATTTCATCACTTTAAAAAAATCCTTATTCTTTTTGTTTATCTGCTTGTGTTATTTCAAAAGACTTATTTTCAAGTTTACAAATTCTTTCTCCTGCTTGGTCTAGTCTGTTTTTGAAGTTCTTGATTATATTTTTTATTTCATTCATCAAATTCTTCAGCTTTAAGATTTCTGATTTTTTAAAATTCTCATAAGAGTATGACTTCTATTGTAAACTGCACATGCAAGGGATCTAGGTTGCACACTTCTTATAAAAATCTAATGCCTGATGATCTAAGATGGAGCTGAGGCAGTGATACAAGCATTGGGGAGTGGTTGAAAATACAGATTAACATTAGCAGTGAGGTTTGACAGCACAGAGACCATAATTAATCAATTACTTGCAGATTCATATCAAAATAATATCATAATTTCAAAATAATTATTATTTCATTATATATTACAATGTAATAAAATATAAATAAAGGGCACAATAAATGCAATGCACTTAAATCACCCCAAAACCATTCCGCCTGCCAGACAATGGAAAAATTGTCTTCCATGAAACTGATCTCTGATGCCAAAAAGGTTGGGGACCATTGTTTTAGAGGTGTTATATTTACTTGCTTATTCATGTTTGTTCTGTCCCTAAGTTGATATCTTCATATATGATGAAACAGTCACCTTTTCTAATTTTATGAGTAGGTTTTTTGGGGAAAGACATTTCTATGTTTGGATCCTTGAGTGTCAGTTATATTGGGTTTATTGGCTTTTCTTCTGGGTGGATGCAATAGTGCAGTCTTCATGCAGTTTTTTCACCCGTAATCCATGTTAGTGTTTATGTGTGCCTTGAAGTCCTAGGTTTCAGGTGTTTGTGGTGGCAGTGGTGCAACTTTGTCAGAAGTGGGCTTACTGGGGATTTTCTCCTACCAGGGATGTGTGGCTCAGCTAGCCTGGGGACTGGCTTATTGGAATTGGGGCCATGAGGCTGTCACTCCAACCTGATGCAAGGGCCATTGATGCTCAACTGGCTTAGGGGTAAGTTCAGCTAGGGAGGGTTTCCTACACTGTTTTTGTATCCAGGAGTGTGGGTTCACAGTTGTTTAGCCAGCCCAAGGGTCAGTTTTCCTGCTTTGTAGGACTGCAGTCATAGTCATTCCTGGACCCACACTGCACAGCTGGAGTTATGGCATGGTTGCCCCTCTTGTGGGCTTGGTAGGATGACAATGGAACCTCAAGACTGGAAAGGCACAGTGACTACTGGCTTCCAGATTGGGGTACACTCCAGTAGTGTCTCTGATTTCAAGATGGCACTGTGCTGCAGTAACCTGGGTTGCAGGGGGTTGGGTGGGTAGTGTACAGCTTGTGCTCCTAATTTGGAGCAAAGTATCTGCATGGATTTCAGGCAGAACCCCAAACTGGACTCAGGGCTCATGAGGACTTGGGATTCTCTTGGGGGTAAGGACTGCAAGTATCTGTGGTGGCAATGGGGACTGGTGAGAGTCTTCTGCTTATTTTTCCTCCACAAGAAGAAAGACTCTCCTGACTCTGGGTTAATTCTGTTGGGGGAGATGAGGCAGCCATGGCCATTCCTGTTTCTATAGTGCCTTCTGAAAATTCCAGGCACCATGGGAATGAACCTTGACATTTTCTTACTGCACTTTACCAATCTCTCTCTGACACTCCAGTCAAATTTTAGTTGTTTATCTGTTGTCTCAGTTCTATCTTGTGAGAGATATAAGTGTGAGTTGTCTTTATTCCGCCATCTTGCTGATATCTGTTTTCTGATATAAGAAAATTGTTTTCTCATTTTATATGGTAAACTCTTTCTTGAGACCTATGCATATAATTTTAGGGAGCTTGTTGGAGGACAGGTAAGATTAGCTGGGATGTGGTCATTACACTGTTCCTAGAGTCATCTAGTGATTTCAACTGAGTGGTGTGTGCTTAGTCAACTTCAATCATTTTTTAGAAAAAGTAGTGACTTTCTATGACGTATGATATGACGAACACAGCGATTTTACTTTTTCCAAAAAAAAATCACACTAAAATGACTAAATAAGGTAAATGAATACAAACATAATGAATATTACGGCAGTGAAGGTGTGCCACTCAGATCTCCCTTAAAGGGGACCTGGTATGAAAGTGTGATTGGCTGATAGGCCCCAGCTGTTGGACCTTCGGATTAGCTGTCATTCACACTGAGACCATGCTTTCACTGGGGTGCTCCAGGCAATAACTGAGTATAGCAGGGAACTAGAGCCAGGCAACTGATGCCCCATGCAAGACTTCTCTACTAGGCTGTCTTTGCTTGACGGCTCCCCATTGTCCTAGCCAAGGCTTTGTTAGAGTTGCTCCTTCTCACTCTCTTTCACAGGTGTTGGAACTCCTTTATAGTCTAAAGGCTCTCCCTGCCTAGTCTTCTTTCCCCTTTATCCTTTAACGATGTTTCCTCCAATCCCTTGAAGGACTAATTTCATGTTGTCACGGTGCTTCTCAGAGGGCCTGAATCGCCACAATGTAAAAATAAGATTTAAATCCCTATGAACAACCAGATGAGAGAGGAGATTTTGACAGATTTCAGTCATGGTTTGGAAGATAAGACATAGATAAAGGAGTGGTAACTGACCTAGAACGGAGAAAGCTATAACCTCTCTGCCATGAGGTTGGTGTGGGAAGCACGTGATTTTAGCTGAAGAACTCTGAAAAGTCTATGGAATTGGAAGTACCATGTGTTCCTTGTTCAAGCTTATAATTCAGAGTGGGGCTAAAATTAGGGATTGTTGGAAAGTCTGAATAAAGAATAATGAAATTTAATCCTAATATTCTTCAGTCATCCCAACTGGGAAGGAAAGAGAATTAACCTCTGGAAAAGTTAAAGTAGAGAGGTTTTCTGCCCTGGGGCACCAGCCACAGCTAGGACAAAACAGGTTGAGGTCTGAGATTGTTCTACTACTCTTTATCATTAGGGTCCGCGAATGCTGGCACCCAGCTTATAAAATCCAGGCAGGAAACTAGAGGCTTTCTCTTAGGAGAACTTGTTCACACACACACAAAAATGTCAATATCAAAAGGTCCTAAAAGGAAATTCGAAGTTCTTGTTTATTCATCCCCTGCTGTTACACAAAGTTTCTTATCAGCATTTTGATGCCTTTTTTTTTTTTTTTTTGAGGTGGAGTCTCACTCAGTCGCCCAGACTGGAGTGCAGTGGCATGCTCCCGGCCATCACAGCCTCGCCCTGCTGGGCTCCGGCGATCCTTCCACCTCAGCCTTCCAAGTAGCTGGAACTACAGGTGCGTGCTACCACGCCCGGCTAGATGCCTATTTCTTAAGTATGACTGAACAAGGTTAATCACACGTGAAAACATAAAACAAAAAACAGAAAAACAAATGTAAGGGAAAACAGAGACACATTGGGGATCAAACTAGAACTGAAATAAAACCAATCATAACCCAAATTCTTAGGTTAGAAGTAGGAATTGCATCTATGAAACAAAAAACTTAAAAAAGAAGAATAAAAGAAGAAGAAAGCTCTCAGAAATTAAAAATGTAATGAAAATTATTATTGCAAGAGCTTGAAGATAAACCTATAGTATTTTCTATAAAATAGAAAAAATAAATTAAACTATGAGAAAAGATTTCTAAACTAGAGAAATTATATAAGAGGACTAGCATCTTAGCATCTGACATCAATGAACTCAGAATGGGAGAACAGTTAAATTGAGGAGAACAAATTAGAAAATAAATATAGGATGATTTACCAGAAGTGAGGCATATGTCACATTCCAGATGCGAGGGCCCCTGAGTGCTAAGCATAATACAAAACTCGCATAAAGGTTTTAGAATACCTGGGATAAAAAGAAAATTTTCACAACTTTCAGAGGGAAGTTAAGAATTATTTGAGAATAAGGCTGCCCACTGACATAATGGGAAGATAGATGACAATGGGCTAATACTTTCATAATTCTGAGCAAAAATGGTTGGCAACCTAGAATTGTATATTTATTGAGACTATAAGTGAGTGTGTAAAGTAATAATATTTTTAGTGAAGCAAGTTCTGAAAGAATTTATCTACCAAGCCTCCTTTGTCAGGAAGTTATTAAAGTGTGCACCCCCAATGGAAGAGTAAATTAAGAGAAAGAAGCCAGGCGTGGTGGCTCATGCCTAGAATTCCAGCACTGTGGGAGGCAGAGACAAGGGGATTGCCTGAGACCATGGGTTTGAGACCAGCCTGGGCAATATGGTGAGAGCTTGTCTCTACAATTAAAAAATAAATTTTAAAAATTAGCTGGGTGTCGTGGCACACGTTTGTGGTTCCAGCTTCTTAGAAGGCTGAAGCAGAAGGATTACCTGAGCCCAGCAGGTGGAGGCTGAGGTGGCCGTGAGTGTGCCATTGCACTTCAGCCTGGGGATGGAGTGAGACTCCAACTCAAAAAAAGAAAAAAAAAAAAGAAAGAGACAGAGAAAATGAAGCAGGGCATTCAACACAGGAGTGAGGAACTTCCAGATGATGGGGAAGTAAAATTTCAGGGTAACACTTGTATAGCTAATGGGGGTGGAGAGTTTCAAGAGGGATGCTTCCAAGAGAAAAAAATATATATATATGGAGTTGGATAAATTTCCTGATGTGTTGCACCCTTTTGAGGACCAAAAATGTGGGGACAGTATTGGCAATACATATGTGAAAACCTAAGCAAACAAATCAAAATCAATTATTCACTCCTAGAAACACAAATTTGGTATCACAAAGGAATTATAACTATAAAACACTATGTGGTGCAGCTGTTAAGAAATAACCAGTCATAATGATGTGAATACTGCTATTGATTAGCCTAAGAAGTATTATATCATACTATTGGGAGGATGGGAGAAGGGGAAATTGGTGTGGGATGAAAGAGGGGATAAGAGAGCTAAATCATCATCTTTCCCAGTAGGAAATCGATATATAATACCAGAAATGGGAAATAAATCAAGAAATGGCAGTATAAACATGTTATTTAGAAATATGGAAGGTAAATAACAGAAGAAACTTATCTAAGAGATTTGAAAGTTACAGCCAGCAGGGAGCTGGGATTGGGGGAGGGTGAGGCTGCAGCAGGGACATCATTTTTTCCGTGTATCAGCCCTGTATTTTTCTTTACTTTCTAAACCAGGTAGAAAACTACTTTGGTAAAATTTAAAAATACAATTTTATAAAAGGCATAGATTAGAGAAAAATGAGTAGAGAAGTATGTCTCTCTGCCACAAAGAATTTTTTGAGGTGAAATTTCCCAACTTTCATATCTCCATTCTACTTCTGATGTGTCCTGGGAAAGAAAGGAAAACAGGTACGACACTCTCAAGATCAAAAGTTCTGAATTTAGCGTCTTCTCTTTGTTTCTAAAACCCATTAAACTTTCTGTGCACTGTTGGATTTTTCTGAACAAGAATCTTTCAATTTTTGGTAAAAACCAATGACCACAATCATAAAAATAGAAACACTGATCTTATTCAACAGGCTGTATGTGCAAATAACCCTTTGGTAATATAATACAAAAGTGACTCAGTGATTCAACAAAATAGGAAGAGAGAAGAAAAAGGCACCAGGTTATTTTGTGAGGAAGACGACTGAGCCCAGCACTTTCCATATATCATCTCATTTAACGCTTACAACAACTCCACTAAGTAGATACAGTTGTCATACTCATTTTACAGAAAAGGGCTGCCCAAGGCTAGTGTCTAACTTCCCATCCCTTACTCTTCAAAATGCCCTACTCCTGTGGGAGTAGTAGCCAAAAGAGGTAGGCTTCCTTAACCTAATCAGCTCCCACTATCTCATTTGATCCTCATAGAGACTTTGGAATGAATACAGGGCAGACATTCGTGTCTCCATTTTATAGATGAGAAAAATGAAGCTTAAGTAAGAGATGATTTAACATCCCAGGGGTAATAAGTGACATTGTTAGAAAGAGCCCTACTCTTTCCAGTCTGAGCCCAAAGGAAGTTTATCAACTAGAGAGATATTTTTACCTTCGTCAGGGTGAGCTTAGGTCCTTCTGCTCAAACTATATAATGAACCCAAGGAAGCTGTGTACCCACCTCACACCCTTGCGCTTTTTTCTAGGGATCAGACCAGGAAGAGTCTGTGTCCATATAAGTTCTCTAGACCTAGTTTTAAACAAGAAAAAAAGGATATATATGTATATATGATTTTAATTTTTTTCACAATAGTGTTCCATTTTTATGTAATTGGAAGTCAGAATTATTCCAATCAGCTTGGGCTCATCTCTGGTAATTTATACCCCAAAACACCCAAATGTCACATTTCCAGCAGGAACCTGAGAATGACAATCACACGTGGAATCAGAATGCTCTCCAGGTCCATTGTGTATAGCTGGAGAGGAGGGAGCTTTGTGAGGGAGCTCTTAAATTCCAGAGCAAGACTATAATTAGCTATAATAGGACCCAGAGTAACTTCACTGCCATAATTCTCAGCAGGAAAACAATTATATTGCAGCCGTATAACTAGACAGACATGCTGTAAATATAAAACATTCTCTGGAAATATAAGGTCTATATTTCTAAATACATGGAAAATTAAGTCAGACACTTCTGTGCTAATAGTAATTCAATGCAGTATTTCTTCCTTTCTTCTCCTCAACACTCTTTCCTTTCTGTCCCAGCTATGGATTTTCCATTTTAATGTATATGCTTAAGAGGGGCATATCTTACTTTAAAAGTATATTAAAAGAAATAGTGAAGAATCTGGTATGTTCTAGAGGGGCAATTTTGGGCAAAAGAACCCCGGCCCGAATCTGAGAAACTGATTTTTTTTTTTAGTGCTGTTCCTTACTGGGTCAATCATTTCATTCTGAAGGCCTAAAATAGCAGCTTATACATCAAGTCTGACAAATAGATGATCGATGTCTTTGTTATAACCTGTGTAGTATTTGTGAAAAAGAAAAAAGCCACAAACAAACCCTGGGCAACCTATTGGGTCCCCTCCCACAGTGGGAGCTTTTCTGTCCTCTCAATAAATCCTCCTAAACAAACAAACAAACAAAACCCAATGTTTAAAAATCAAGGGATTTCACATAAAAATTTGGATTTCTGGCTTATAATGAAAAAAATTAGACCTTCACTGGGGTGTACAGTTCCTAACTATAACAGTCAGCAGTAGCTGGCACCTATTGTTTTCCAGTTTGTCATAGAACCAGTTTGTCCATTTTGCTCATCCAGGTTGTCTGCTTTGTGATCAGTTTCCTCACTTGTAAAACAGACACTGTAGGTTGGATGCTGTAAGTTTAACTTCTTAACTATCCATTTATCTTTTTAAGAGCTAGAATTCCAAGGATACCAACAAAAAGACTGATTTGGAATTGACCCAATGACATAAGAACAACAACAAAAAGCCAAAATTATGTCTTTTTTCCCTCCTTTCAGTTTGTGTTCCTATGCTGCTGATAACCTGTTTTTACCCCTGGGAGAAAAATAATGATAAATCACAGATGCCCGTAAAAACCGTAGTCTCTCTCTGCATGAGAATTTACACCAAGTTGAATGGATAGTTCTTTACACATAAAGCTGTTTAAGCACTAGGAAATCTCTGGGCTTAGTGGGGTTAAATCAGAACCTTGACATCAGTTTAACACAGTTTTATTTTCTTATGACCTCTGTGGCTCCTATATAATCCTAAAATCATAGCTATTCCAAAGGAATCAATTACTCCTGAATCCTGCTCTACAAAGACTATGTAGCAAAGAGCCCCACAGGCACAGAGGAGGGAAAAAACAAATTCCTGAGTTCAAATGTACCAGGTTCTATCCCAACTACAAAAGCCTTGGTGCCCTTGCCCCTACCTTGGCCTCACTTGTGACTCCATTCCAAGAAAATGGCCAATGAAAGATGGAATTAGATTTCACTAAATAAAAGAGTTTCCAGGCTCTGAAATGATCACTTTCTACCCTGGCACAACTTGCCTTCAGGGCAAGGGCATGGCTGCATTCTCAAACCATTGACACCATGTGAACATCTTTGGCTGAATTATCAAAATGAGATTCTCAATATCCAACCATTTATTTTTTGTTGATCAACTGAAAAAGAGTTGGTCTGCCATTACAGGATTTGGAAGAAATTCAGTAATTCCTAGTTCATTAAAATCATTTACCTGTAGATTATTTGGAATTTTCTCTGTA
The DNA here is from genome assembly GCA_963574415.1 of Tarsius wallacei. Taxonomy (NCBI): domain Eukaryota; kingdom Metazoa; phylum Chordata; class Mammalia; order Primates; family Tarsiidae; genus Tarsius; species Tarsius wallacei. Next base: position 27,569 of record CAUYQG010100716.1, on the reverse strand, counting down.
GACAATGATGTTATCTCCAAGTAAAGTGTTTTCCTTTTCCAACTTATACCTTTCTAAACCTTCTATAATTTCTTTTTTAAAAAATTATTGCTACGTTTGAATCTGTCCCCTCCAAAATTCATGTTGAAACTGAATCCCCATTGTGGTGGTACTAAGAAGTGGGACCTTTTGAAAAGTGATTAAATCATGAGAGCCCCTCCCTCATAAACAGATTAATGCCTTACTAAAGGACTTGAGAAAACTAGCCTAGGCCCACTTTTGACCTATTTCTTCTTCTCACATAAAGACACAGCCATCATGTCCCTGCTGGAGGTTGCAGTGTTCATGGCATCATCTTGGAAACAGAAGCCAGGCTCTTACCAGACACCAAATCTGCCAGAGCCTTGATCTTGAACTTCTCAGCTTCCTGAACTGTGAGAAATAATTTTCCATTTTTAATAAATTACCCAGAGGAATACCTTAACCACTTACCATTATCTAAAATCTTGGTTGTGAAATTTTTTGCTTGTTGGTGTTTTTGATATTTGTTATCAGACTAAGGAAATCCCTGACATTCCTGTATGCTGAGTGTTTATCATGAGTGGATGCTAAATTTCATCTAATCTTTTATTTCCTGCATCTATTAAGATGGGTCACATAATTTTTCTCTTTTAATTGGTTAATGTAATCAACTTCATTAATTAAAGTTCTAATGTTAAGTTAACCTTGAATTCCTGGGGGCATCCCAACTTAGTCATGATTTCCTAATTAAACTGGATGCCTAATTCATTTACTTTTAACCTTTATTTCTAAAATGTGTATTTTAGACTAGTTATGTATTTTCTTATAAATGTTCTCACTGCATCCCATAACTTTTGATAGGTAGTATTTTAATTGACAGTTTTCATGTTTCTGATTTCTATTATGATTTCTTATATGTCATTATTTATTTTAATTTGGTTTAGAATTTTTAAATGTACAGATATTTTCTCTTTTTTGGAATATTTGGAATTCTAACTTAGTTGTATGTAGTCAGATAATATTTTGATACTATCAAAATCCTCTGCAGTTTATTGACATTTGTTTTTAAATTGTGTTGTTTAAATCTTCTATATGCTACTTTTTTTTTCTTTGAGTCTCATTCCGTTGTCCAGGCTAGAGTGCAGTGGCACACTCACCCCAGCGTCGACCTGCTGGGCTCCGACGATCCTTCCACCTCAGCCTTAGCCTTCCAAGTAGCCGGAACTACAGGCATGCACTACCATGCTTGGCTGATTTTTTACTTATTGTAGCGACGAGGTCTCACCAAGTTGCCAGGGCTGGTCTCAAACCCTCGGGCTCAGGCAATCTACTCGCCTCGATCTCTCCAAGTGCTGGGATTACAGGCTGAGCCACCAAGCCCGGCCTATGTTACTTTTTGTATGCTTGATCTACCCGTTTTTGCTAAATACATTTTTTTACTTTTTATTTTTAAAAATTTAATAATATAAAGTAGTTAAATCTAAAAAGATACATGGATATCTCAGTTTTCTTTCTTATTTCCCTAATGTATCTACTTCTTTTACTTTTACTTTTTAATTTTAAAGATGTGGGGTACATTTCAGGGTTAGATTTACAAATGTTTATTATGCAGGTATCCTTGTTGATGAGGTGTGTCCCCCCTCTCCTAGCAGTTTTCCACAACTGCCAATCCCTTTCTTATAGTATTATAATAATTGCTCAAGTTCTGCTTATGAGTGAGAACATGTGGTACTCAGTTCTTTGTTTCTATGATAGATCACTCAGTATTACAGACTCTAAGCCTGTCCAAGTTGCTGCGAAGTTCATTGCTGAATACGTTTTTAAGATATTAAGTTTATATCAGTTTAGAGTCATTTTGTCTTTCTGGTGAGTTGAACCACTTCTCAAGAAGTAGTGGCCCACTTTATCTTCATTAATACTTTTTGTCTAAAGTTTGTCTATTATTTATATGCATATCTCAGTTTTCTTTCTTATTTCCCTAATGTATCTACTTCTTATACTTTCACTTTTTAGATTTAACTACTTTTATATGATCAAATGTAACTTACATTAGAAAGAGATATAGCTAAGATGACCCTTCAGAGACGTTCCAAACTGGGTCAGTGCACCTGACCCCAGGATCCCATCTACCAGACTGTCCACAAGGAACAGGTCACATTCACATACTTGAGCAAAGAAGTTCCCTTTGGCTGAAGACAATTACTAGGAATGGACACACCTCGAGCCATCAGCAGACAACACTCCTGGTTGCTGATGGAATGGAGGACTTGGTATTGAATAATGCATGTTGGTAGTACACCACAATATCCACTATGGTTAATTACACGTACTATTCAGACCTACTAGCTTCATATAAGTTCATAAAATCTGGCACCACTTTCTCCAGGATTCATTCGTCTCTTTCCTGGAGAAACTTACAAGAGCAAGACCAGGAGAGTGAACCAGCTCCTGATACCGCCACTCATCTCAATCCATACAGATACTCATTTCTTCTTCCCCTTCCTTTGTCCTCAGATAGTGCCTCTTGCTTTAGGTGGTTACCTAGCGAGAGGACTCCGATCCTCTTCTCTGGTTAGTTTGAGCCTCTGGACACCATTTTCAGGTTGTGACACTCTACTTATCCATTTGCCTTCAAAACTGGCAAGTGAATATCAAGAGATTTTTCAGAAGATTGTCTGGATGCCAAATATATATTCTGCAGTTTACCGCTTCCAGAATGGTGATATTTTTTCTTGCCTGCTGCTTTGTTTGTTTAAGCAACCTAAAGTGACAGTGACAGTGACAGTCATAACTTAAAGGTTAACAGAACTCTTGCTGTGTATTCTGTGGGTAGCATTGTCCCCTTGGAACCAAGACTTCTGCAGAGTGTAGAATTTTAAAAATGGTAAGCACTAATTACCCAAGTTCTCTGGTGGGGATAGGAAGCGATACCACTCTTATTCCACTTCCTAGTTCCTGAACTCATGTATTCCACTTGTTGTGAACAAAGCACCATAAAATGATCATTAATTTAAGGTGTCGTATGGTTTGAATGAGGGTGTCCCTCCAAGATTCATATTGAAACTTAATCCACAATGCAACAATACTAAGGAGTATGGTCCTTGGGAGGTAATCAAATCATGAAGGTTCCACCCTCATAAATGGGATTAGCACCCTTATAAAATTGCTTGAGGTGAAAGGGAGTGTTCTCTTGCCCTTTCGCCCTCCACCATGTGAGGACACAGCAATATGGCACCATCTTGGAGGAAGAGAGCTGCGTTCATCAGACACCAACGATGGTGCCTTCATTTCGGACTTCCCAGCTTCTAGAACTGTAAGAAATAAATTTCTCATCTTTATACATTTCTCAATCTCATATATTCTGTTATAGAAGCATAAATAGGCTAAGACAGGGTATAGTTCCCATCCTCACACTATATCATCTCCAAGGTGGTCCCTCAGGCATGCCCTTTAAAGAGTCATTCTATCACTCTATCTGGCCATTAGCTTCTAAAAGTATGATACGTGATAGGACCATGATAATTTGCCTACTGCTTTACTTTCTTGGTCTGAGGCAGCATTACATCAGATCCCCTGTTGGTGGACCAAACACTCTGAGTCCTCATAGAGTGGTGCTGGTTGAGATGCTATGGGGGAAGGTAAGGCATATCTACACCAAGAGTATTTTTCAGTTTGCATCAAAGTGAATGACTACTCCTTCTTGCAAGATATAATTCTACTTATTCAACTTGCTATCAAATAGTTGACTGATTTTTTGAATGATGGCTGGATTGGGGGATCACTATGTTTTGTTTGTTTATTTATTTTTGCTGTGAAGTTGTATATTTTGCATTGGCAGTAGCTGGATGAGACTGTCTGAGTGACTAACTTTACTACTGGGCTCAGGTCTAGCTTCCATCCCAGCTACCATGGCTACTCCATTTGTGGTCACATTTTGCCAGCACTGAGGTGGTCAACGACAGAGGTAGGATGATGTTAACTTACCATGTCATACTTTTTGCCTCTTCTATTGTTGATATTCTCTGATGGTCATTAACGTGTGAATCAAAGATCTTTGTTATTTGTCTTTACTCCAGGAGTCCATTCACATACCTCTTACTCAGAACTCCTTGTTCCTGGTCTTCCAATCTTACTCTTTCCAGAAAACTTTCTTCTCATACAATGTGAATGACCATATACTTTGCCCAAAGCTCTTTCCATTGAGAGTGTTTCCTCTCACCAATGACTTTCTGGGACATTTCTGAGTGGGGCCACAGTGCAGTTGCAGTTCATTTTTATCTTGTATCCACATATTAAGCTGTTCAACCCATGAACCAAGTTTGGCCTTTTATCTCCTCTGCTAGTTGATCATGGGGGACTTCCCTGAGATGTGGCAATATGTGAGAGTAGAGAGAGAAGCACCTGTGAACACATGTGGGTGTCATGGGAATCTGTGTTACCAGACTGTACTTCTTCCTTATGCCTTCTGGTGCTGTTCATGTTTGATCCCTTATATACTACTTTCATTTTATGATGGATTATTTCAGGACCTTCTTGAACTTATGACTTGATGGGTCTGAAAGAACTCAGCTCATGGTGGGCAATTCTGTCCATAAAGTCACGTGCTGTCTTAGAGTCCAGTAGTATGCCAGGAGAAGGTTTTTAAAACAGTTGTTTGCCACAAATGTCATAGCCTTTCTTCACAACCTTAGTATCAATAATGTGCTTCTCCTTTGGCATTTGCCATTAATCCCATACAGTGTCATTTTCTATCCAAAGATCTATAGCCCTAACACCACTAGGATATATAGCCCATGAGTGACGGTTGTTTGCACTGCATCCTGGAGCTGCTATAGAGATTTTTCTAGCTCTGGGCTCCGCTCGGAGAAGGCAACCATTCATGTTACTTGATAAGTGGTTCAAAGCAACGTTTATAAGGATAACCATCATCACTTTCTTGCCTCACTATAGCTCCAAATCTACCCTCCATCACTCTCCTTGCCAAACTGGAGCTGTATCTTGTAAATGTTTTGTTGTTTTTGTGTTTGCATTTGTTTTGCCAGCTCGCAGGTAGTGAAGCTTTGCCAGTAGAGGGAGCCAGGAGGGTTTTCTCTTCCTAGTTCTGGTCTGCTTTCCTTGCTTCTCGCTCCTATGGTTCTCAGCTGACATGTGGGACATCCAATGCCCTCCTTGATTTTAATGGAGATGATGTTATTATGGATCATCAGAGGCCAAGTGCAAGCACTTAACTTCTAAAAACAAAGTGAGCACACCTTGCTACCATAAAATGCAATGGGGATATCCTGGTAATCAGAATGCCTTGGCCTGCAGAGACCTTTGGCAGTTGTTAATTGATTGTATTGCTCTTAGTAACACAATTTATGGACAACCTACCAGAATATTACTTGACCTATATAACCAAAAAGACCTTCTAGCTCTGGAGACAGAAAATCTGATGCGTGTCACCCAGAGGTGAGTTACAGTTTTATTTCCAGACATACGCCAATTCACAGATCCATAGTTCCTTGATTGGAAGGAAGTCTGGGCTCCCAGGAGAAAGGACCCTGTAACATTGCCATCAGTGCATGCTATAAATCTTCCTCCAGGCCTTCTGCAAGGGACCTGTGGCCATACTAGAGTGATGTGCATTGGAGGAAGAAGAAAAGCATGTGTCTGCGAGAGATGACTAGATACTGGCTTTGAATTGATGCTAATGCCTGGAGGCACTAAGTAAGGGGCTTATGGCAACCAAATGATAAATGGAGTCTTAGTGCAAGTCAATCATAGTAGGTACAGTTTATCCTCAGGCTCATCCCATGGTTATTTGCACCCAGGTCCTACATGTATAATAGGAAGATATATTGGGTAATAGGTGGACTATCCACATGTCTCTCTGACAAATCCAATGTGAGCCATTATGGTAGAAAGGACCAAGTGGAAGCCCCTGGAATATTTACTCACCACCAAGATAGTTAACCAGAAGCAGTACCCACAACCTGGAAGAACTGCAGAGATTGGTGACACCATCAACTATTTGAAGGGTGCAGGGATTCAGTACTTATCATATCTCCATTTAACCCACCTTTTTGGCCTGTGTAAAAGCTGAGTAGATCACAGAGGAAAACTGTGGACTATTACCAATTCAATCAGGTGTTGCCTGAAATTGCAACCACTATCCAAGATACATAGCCTTTGGTATTTGGTATGCAGCTACGGACCTGGGGAATAATATTTTTTCCGTACCAATTTTCAATAACCACCAGAAGCAGTATGTTTCTTTCTGGTACAGCCAACAAATACACCTTTACATATTAGGGCTATATCAATTCTTCTGCTCTCTGTTATAATATTGTCTGCAATGATTTTGGTCCTCTTCACCTTCCATAAAACATCACACTGGCCTACTACATTGATGACATTATGCTATTTGGATCTATGAGCATGAAGTAGGAAGTACTATGGTGAATTGGCAAAATGTATATGAACTAGAGGGCAAGAAATTAAGTGCATAAAATTTTAGCAGTCTATCACCTTAGCGAAGTTCTGGGGGCTCACTCATCTGATGTATCGATATCTCCTCAAAGATGAAATGCAAGTTGCTGTACCTTTTGCCACCCACTGTGGGAAAAGGCACAATTCTTGGTAGCTCTTTTTGGACTTAAGAGTCAATATATACCACACTTGACATTTGAGTGTACTACTTTTGACCTATCTACAAAGTCACCTTGTAAGGTTGCCAGTTTTAACTGAGGACCAGAGCCAAAACAAACAAACAAATAAAAACAACAACAACAACAACAGAAACAGGCTCTGCAGAAAGACCAACCTGCATTGGAAGCTGTTCTATCTTTGGGCCTTAAGATCCTGCACATTCGATGATATTTGAAGCCTCTGTGGCCACTAGGACTGCAGTAGAGCCTGTGATAAGAACCAATAGATCACAACACAAACCTCTAAGATTTTGGAGGAAATATATGCCCTTCTTTGCGAATAGCTATGATCTTTTTGAAAAGCAGATTCTGGTTTGCTGCAGGGCCTTGGTAGAGCTCAAATGCCTAACCAAAGGACAATCAGATGACCATGTATCTTGACTTTCTCATCATGAACTGGATGTGTCTGACTCAGCCTTAAGGTTAGGTGTGTACCCATCATCAGGTGGAACGGCATATCAGAGACAGAGCTCAGGCGGGTGCAGAAGGTACAAGTAAGTCATGATTACATGGTTCTTGCTCCTTCAACAAGAACTCCTCTTGTATTGCCTCCTCTCTCATAATCCATATTCACAGTCTTCCACAGAGCTCTTTATGATCAGGTGACTGAGGAATAAAAACTCAATCCTGGTTGCAGATGGGTCTCGTGATATGCTAGTACCACCTGAAAGTAGGCAGTTGAAACATGACAGCCTCACAGAGGGGTGACCCTGAAGGACAGTGGTCAAGGAATCCTCCTGCCAGGTGAAACTTCAAGTAGAACATTTGGTTTTTCTACTTCATTTGGAGTGAGAGATGGATGAAAACTATGGATCAGCATTGATTTTTAGGCAGCTGTGAGCAATTTGGCTGGATGGTCAGGTTTTGAAAGGAATAGGATTAGGAGATTGGTAGTGTGGGAAAGAAGTAAGTATGTAGATAAACTTCTCAGAATGGGCACAGACTATGAAGATATTTGTGCCCCACACAGGTACCCCCAAAGGATATCCATTACAGAGAAGGATCTTAACAATCAAGTGGATGAAATTACATACTCTGTGTATCTTGGTTAGCTTCTTTCTCCAGCCACCCAGGCAGTTGCTCAATGGGCTTATGAACAAAGTGGCAGGGTTGAAAACTACACACGGGCTGTCAGCATGCATGTTCTTTTACCAAGGCTGGTCTGGATAACACTACTGATAAGTGCCTAATTTCTCTCGGATAGGAAACCATTCTCTGGAGGAATCAGCGGGATACCAGGTATCATGGAAGAGGCAGACATTTGTCCTCACTAGAATAGACATATATTCTGGATGTGGGTTTGACTTCTGTGCCTCTAATACTTTTATCCTACAACCACCATCCATAGACACACAGAATATCTTATCCGTCCTGATAGTGTTCCACCCAGCATTTCTTATGACCAAGAAGCTCCTTTTATAGCAAAGGAAGTAAATACATAAGTGTAAGCCCATGAAATTAACTAGTGACACCACGTATTCCATCACCTGAAAGTGGCTGGTCTGCATGAAAGGTGAAAAGACTCACCAAAGACTTAGTTACAGCACTAGTTAGGAAATAATACCCTGAAAAGATGTGGTTCTGTGATATAGGATGTAGAATGTGCTTGAATCAGAGTCCATGATATGGTGCTTTCTTCTCCATAGCCAGAACACAAGGATTCTTGAATCAAAGGGTGGAAGTGGGGGTGGCTTCTCTTATTATGCTGCCCAATAACCAATCTGCATCATTTTTGCATCCTATCTTGGCATCTTTGTGTTCTGCTGGTTTAGTGTTCCAAATCTCCAAGAAGAGAATGCCTCCACTAGGGAACACAATAAGAGTTCCATTGAATTACAAGGTGAGTCTGCCACCTGGCCTCTGGGGCTCCACATGGCATTGTACCAATTGCAGAAAAAGGGATTACTCTTCTGGCTAAAGTGACGGATCCTGGTCAGCCAGAAGAAATTGAGCTGTCTTGCAACAAGGACAAAAAAAGTCTATATCTATAGATATTCTGAGGATGTCTCTTAATGCTTCCCTGCCCAGCAGCAAACATCATGAAAAACTAGAGCAACCAAAGAAAGCAGGACTATTAAGTACTCAGGTCCTTCAGATAGGGATTGTTCTTTCCACCAAGTTAAAAAATGTTGACCAGCTGAGGTTCCAGTTTAGGGCCAGGGAAATAGTGAACAGATAGTGAAAGAAGGAATTCACAAATGTCAACACCAGCCTGTGACCACTTACAGAAACAAGAACTATGAGCATATTTTCTTTTACTTGTAATATTCATGTGCTTGTTGGAATATGCTAGCCACTCTCTTCTCCTTTTTCCCATTACGATTATATTATATATGCATACATAGTTTTTTGTTTGTTTTCATATAGCTATATCCATACCTAATTCTGGCATACACGTTTTTGAGGTAAACTTTAGTTTAGTCTTTAGGTAACAGCATATCCAGCAGAACTCTGAATTTGAGGAGTAAGTAATATAGTCAGATACAAAACCTTTGGGACTTTGTGTCTCCTTATTTTGAGGAAAGAGTGAGAACTTTACTTGTATAAAGGGTAGCTATAGGAGGATGCATACAGAAGCCGAATGTTCAAAGGGGTGGACTGTGCCTGATATCAAGTTATTGCCTCTCAGCTCTGTATCTACTCATCATTGCCCTGCTACGATACTGGCTCTTTGCACTTGAAGACATCTCACAGATCACCTATCAGCAACTTGACCGCACTTTTAACAAAATAGTGAAAAACGAATCACTTCATATTAAATAGTACAGTGTTGGAACCAATTATTCTATTGTAATGATAATTGGGTTATAATGGAATTTTGGATATTGAGGAACTCATTTATGACAAAAAAATCAAATTTTTTTATCTTATAGTTTTCTGATGTTTGGTAACATGTGAAACTGTCACAGACATGCATTGCAGGTTCATTAATACATGTTATGCAATATTAATTTGATGTATTCCACCTGGTGTTTTTCTATTCAAGCAGACAATACAGTCTCATTTTCTTCCTCCCACTTTTATAATATGTCATTTATTGTCCAGTCTGTTGTTCGAAGACGATGTGGAAGGATGCACTCGTGATTCCTGAAAAGCACAAAGATAAGTTTAAATCTAGCTCATCTTTGCTGCTGCTGGTATTATAACTCTCACTTTTGCCTTTCTCTTTTGCCATTGGTCTGTGAACTAAATAAATGGATAAAAAATTCTAATTGTAAATTATAAAATCACAAAATGAAATTTATCAAAAGAATATTACTTTTCCAATTTTACTTTTCTGACTTAGTGCCAATAGATGTATTCAATCCGTGCCATTTGATACTTTAATATGATCTGCCTTCAACTTCAAAAGTTTCTTTCTTTTAAGGCTACAGCAACTTGATTATCTATCTTTTCAAGTTATGCCATGTGCTACAAAGGGTATACCCACAGTTGCCTTTCTTATATACTCTGTATCACTACCTTCTGCTACAAAGAACTGTCAGACCACTGTGAAAGCACTTCACACATTCTCTTTCTACCTGGCACCAGCTGATATTCTTTTACGTATATCTCAGTATATATTCCATCTTTGTTTTCTTTTTCGGGCAGTTTGAATGGATGTGGTAGCTTTTCTCCTTCGCCAGCAAGCATGATGTTAAACTTAACCAGTAGAGGGCACTGGGGGGTCACTTCAGGAGAAAGGGGCTTCTGTCCTTGGTTCAGGTGAGCTTTCTTTGCTTCTACCTCTGGGATGCTGGAGGTCCCCTAGAGGAGCTCACCCCCAGAGAGAGTTTCAGCTGAATCTTACTGGAAGCATCTGGTGAATCCAGCAGACTCCAGCTGGCCTCCTAGTGGGCTCAACAGCACCCCCTCTTGGCAGCTTCCTGGCAAGTTTCTTTAACTTTCTCAGCCTGAAGCATTTCAGAAATGAATTTACCCTTTAGTGGCCAATCTCCTGGTAACAGTCAATAAATTTTTTTCAGCTTTATTGAGGTAGAAATGACAAATAAAAATTCTATCTATTAACATGTACACCTGGATGTTTTAATATACATTTACATTATAAAATGATCACCACAAGAAAACTAATGAACATATCTATCAGCTCCAATTAATACTGCTTTATATTAAACTTTCCTGACCAGACTCCAACTGACATACTAGGTTTAGAATATACAGGTTCCCCTGGAACCTGCGTTTCATCTCCAGTAGTAGAAGATGCAAGATGCAAAAGTCTGTCCCTCACTCTGAAGGCGATATCCTGGAATGTCCCAGTCTGCTGGTTCCCTAAAACTTCTACTGAGGTTGTAGGACCCTGAATCTTTGTATTAATCTGCCACCTCTTACTAGTATGTATCTTACCAGGTCCTCCAATATGCTTGCCACTTCTTGCTTATCTGGTCCAATTAATATTATGCCATCTATATAACAGACCAGTGTAATCTGCAGAATGTCCAAATGGTCCAGGTCAAGGAACCTACTATAATGATGATGAGAAGAGTTATCATAGTTCTGGGTAAAACTGTAAGTTTACACTGTTATTTGAACATGATCTTCTGCTGATTCTTCTTCCTGGTAGGAATGGAGACGAATGCATTCGCCAGACCCCTGGCTCCATCACATGTAGCCAAGGATGTCTTATTCTGCTCTATTGGGGTTAACACTTTTGGCACAGTATTTGCATTGAGGGCAAATCTTTGCCTGAGTTTGTGGTAGTTCACCATTTTTCTCTAGGATCCATATAGTTTTTGTAGATGCCAAACTTAAACTTGTGAATTAAATGAGGAAATAATGAGTGTACCATCTCTGCATCCTTCAGTTGTAAAACTGGCACTGATTTTTGCCATGCCCCCTCCACCACGCCAGGTGATATTTTCTTGACTTACTAGCTTAGTCAGTTTCAGAAGCTTTCATTTGGCTCTCCCCATTGTGACAGCTCTTACCTCACAGGCCAAGGAACCAGTGTGGGATTCACCTAACCTACCAGGTATGCCTCTTATGCAGCGGGGGACTAGGAAAATGTCCACTGGTTGGGTCCATGGACCAAGTGGATCCACCAGGAGCCAGGCCTGGGCCAGTGCCCCATTTATTACCTGGTCTTTCCTAAATGCTCTACTCTAAAAATCGGGGCATGGTGACACCTCAGGTCCCTGGATATCAGTGCCAACTCAGATCCTGTCTCTAGCAGGTGATGGAGTGAGACTCCAACTCAGAAGAAAAATAATAGGTAATTGTGCCTTGATTCTAATAGTTAAGTGCTGCCACTTGTATTGACTGTCAATATCCTATCATCCACACTGCTATTAGGGAGCCCAATCTGCAATAGCACTTCTTACCAGACTCACTCTACAAGGAAATCACCACTGAACTGCATTGCCCTCAATGCAAATACTGTGCCAATGGTTCTGGTGTCCTGCTCACCAATGTAGTCCTCATTTTGGTCTTGTAAATCTCATTTCTTCACGCTCTCTCTGTGCTGCCTCAGAACCTCACTGGCTGTTGGGTTTTCGGCCTTACCTAATCAGCACACCCTTGCCTACTCTTTTGAGCCTCTTGATCTCTCCTCTCACCATCTGCCATCACAGTTATGGCATTTCTACTTCATTTACCGTGAACCATTGTTTTCTCCAAGCTTCTAAGGTCCACCCTACTTTGTGTTGTCATCATCTCCTTGGACCTCTGCCAGCACATTAAATCTTATATCATAGAAAAGGGTGTTTGTGACAAAAAAACTCCCCTTGATCCAACCTTATGTCCCACCCTCCCTTCCTGGCAACCCCAAGATCTTCATACACATTCTCCTGGCTCCTGCTGGAACATGCTGGCTAGCATGTTAATTATGATCCTTCATTCATGCCCATTTCACCCTGATGCATGTTAAATCACCAGATGTTATGACTCATAATTCCCTTACTCTTTCCAACTTTCAACTTTCCCATCTGCAAACCAAGGTATATCCCCTATGATATTTAATTGTAAATAGCATAATTCTCTCCAATTGCTTTTGACAGAGAAGGAATTTATTAAAAGACAGAATCTTTATAGGAGGCAGAGGCCCAGACTTAGAGGCTACACACCTGAGAAAAGTGCCCAAATGATGCTGTCTCTCCCAAGGGAGATCCTTCTGCTTCCACAATTGCCGGACACAGACATTTAGCACTAGTCTGGCACCACAGATAATGTGTGCGATGCTTTCCAGGGACCACCATCTCTGCTGCCTCTGGGATGCGTCTGTTTCTTCTTCATGTGTACCAGGAGGTGGATTCCATGGCACGCTTACTCTCACACACAGCTCCCTTCTGAATGGAATTCCCAAGTGAGCAAGTCTGATTGAGGAAGCCTGGATCAAATGCCTATGTCCTAGTTGCCAGCAAGTCTGGAAAAAATTATCCTGGCTTCTACCTTGAAAAAGCAAGCTCTGTAATGTGAGAAACTCCACAAACCTAGGAGGCTGTTTAAATGCCGCCAATGGTCACCCATGAGACAAAAGTATGCTAGAGAAAGAGAGCGATGATCAGGAGAGGCCTAAAACTCAGAGTAAGTCACCCAAATAATCTTTAAGTATCCTCCTAGTTCTGACATTCTTTGCTTTTATGATCCTAACAAGAAACTCTCTGCATTTAAGGTACACACAAACATAACATAAAATTAAGGCATTTTCAAAACTCTTTGCCATGATTTTGTAAATTTGGCTGTCTAATTCTGTTTAGCACCAAAATTCATGTACACACACACACACACACACACACACACACACACACACACACTACATGCACACATGTATATAAGTAGCTTGAGTTATATGATCTTCAAGCTAAAGAATAAATCATCCAATGTCCTATTTCTCAGAATAGGAAGAAACTTTGGGTTACCACAAATAGAATGATTTAAATATTTTAAATTATAAAGGGAAACAATCCTAGTCTCAATCATTCTCCTAGACATATTCCCAAAAATTCCTTGGCTACCTGTTTGAAGATGGTTCAAGAAATTGAAGCTTTCAGTGACTTTTTTACACATCGAGGGTACTTGAATTTCAGCTCAATATATCTGAGCAGAATTCTTTTGCCTCCTCACCAGACATTTGAAGATTATAATTTCTGGTCAGGCACGGTGGCTCAAGCCTGGGATCCCAGCACTTTGGGAGGCTGAGGCCAAGGGATTGCCTGAGTCCACAGGTTCGAGAACAGCCTGGGAAACTTGGCAAGACCTCATCTCTACAATAAATAAAAAAATTAGCCGGTCATGGTAGCATGTGCCTGTAATTCTGGCTACTTGGAAGGCTGAGGCGGAAGGATCACCGGAGCCCAGTAGGTTGATGCTGGGTGGCCGTGAGCATGCCACTGCGCTCCAGCCTGAGTGAAACTCCAACTTGGAATAAGAAAAATTATAATTTCTTCCTATGGGCAGCACACCTTCACTAGGAGCACGATTCTCTGTTGGGGAGGAGGTATGCCCGCTAAGTGAACATCATTTATTTTAGCCCAACCTAGATTCCTCATCCTTTAGCAGCATGGCAGAGTGACAATGGCATGGGTTCTGTATCTAGGGCAGATGGTTAGTTGTCTACACCATATTCAGAGTACCCTGCCTACTTTGCAGCTAGAGGTAGACAAGGCAGGCGGGAGTTATTGTGTGGAGCTTCTGGGAGGATGCCTTGAAAGGTCCTGACTCACCCAAGAGGTTTACACCTTCTGTGTTGTGCTCCTCTTTTTTCATCTCTGTTTTTTGACCACAGCCTATATTACTATCAACCACTAATGGTGATGTGTTGGGCATTGTGGTAAGCCAGTTATGGAAGTATTTTGGGTGGAGAGGACCCCTTGGCTTATATTTTTATGTAGCAGAAACCTGTGTCCCAGCACTCTTGTGGAGCATGAAATTCTATAGTCCATTGGCATCTAACCCTACAGAAGAAAGGCTGAGAATCCTGACTCCATTACTGCCTTCATATTCTTGGGTAATTTTGTTTGTTGTTTGTTTTAAAGACAGATCTCATTCTGTTACCCAGGCTAGAGTGCAGTGGAACAATTATAGCTCACTGCAGCCTCAACTGTGTGGGCTTAATGGATCCTCCCATCTCAGTTTCCTGAGTAGCTGAGATTAGAGGCTAATTTTTAAAAAATATTTTGTAGAGACAGGATCTTCCTGTGTTGCCCAGGCTGGGCTTGAACTCTTAGCCTCAAGTGATCTTCCTGCCTCAGCCTCCCAAAGTGCTGGGATTACAGGTGTGAGCCCTGCACCCAACTGGGTAAGTTATCTAATGCTTATGCTCCTCGATTCCCTAATTTGCAACATGGGGGTAGATAATTAGGGCCTATATCAATAGATTATAAAAGAGATAATATAATGTATATTAAGCACATATATTCCAGTATCTAGCATATGTTGAACACTCTATAAATGCTTCTTCTTTTAGGGCATTTAGTTTTAAACCTTTATAGTGAATAAGTCATTTTTATTTTTCTTCTCTACTAACTTCCTCCTCCATCTTTTTCTCCATTTGGTGAAAGAACAAATGTGGACTTAGTAATTGTAGCAGCAGCAGCAGGATCAAGAAGAATAATAACATCCCTAATAACAACTTGCTTTGGCATTTTCAAAGTACACTCACTGGGGCTGCCGTGGCGGCATGCTGCCCAAGTCACCCTTCAGAAAGAACCTGCAGCAAGGAGTGTAATGACCTGATGACACCCATCCACCATACTCGGGACCACATGCAGTGACGGAGCCAGGCCATTCCTGCCCCATGGGGGGCCTTCTCTAAAGGCAGTCTGTGCTCCAGGCTCCCTGTTAGCCTGGCTGAGCCTTCTCAGAGCTGCGTGGGAGACTGAAGCTCCTTCTACCCAAGTCTCTTTTCTTCTGTTTCTCCCTTTACACAGGTCAGACCTGCACAGTGGCCTGAGGCTTTCCTTGACTATTTATGCTTCCTCTCCCCAGTATCCTTCTATCTTCATCAGCTAGGGCTGCCATAACAAAGTACTGCAGATTGAGTGGATTAAACAGCAGAAATCTGTTTCTTGTTCTAGAGTCTAAAAGTCCAAGATCAAGGTGTCAGCAGAGACGGTTACTTTTGAGACCTCTCTCCTTGGCTTGCAGATGACTATCTTCTCCCTGTGTGTTCACCTGGTCATCCTTCTGTGTGTGTCTGTGTCCAAATCTCCTCTTCTTCTTTTTCTTTTTTTTTTTTGAGTTGGCGTCTCACTCTGTCACCCAGGCTGGAGTGCAGTGGCATGATCACGGCCACCCCAGCTTCGACCTGCTGGGCTCCGGCGATCCTTCCGCCTCAGACTTCCAAATAGTCAGAACTACAGGCACGTACTACCACTCCTGGGTAATTTTATTTATTTATTGTAGAGACGAGGGCTCACCAAGTTGCCCGGGCTGGTCTCGAACCCGCGGGCTTGGGCAATCCACTTGCCTTGGCCTCCCAAAGTGCTGGGATTACAGGCTGAGCCACCAAGCCCAGCCCAAATCGCCTCTTCTTATAAAGACATCAGTCAGATAGGATGAGGGCCCACCCATATAACTTCCTTTCAACTGGATGACCTCTTTAAGACCCTTATTCAAATAGTCACATTCTAAAGTATTGAGGATCAGAACTTCAACATACGAATTGGAGGTGGGAGCAAATTTCTGCCCACAACACCTTCGTAGGCATTTCCCCCAATAAATCTCATGTGCTTCTCATTCTGTCCTGCACATTCTTCCCCAGAGACCTAAACTGCCAAACTGACAAAGATGATTTTCCCTAACCCTCTGAACAACCCAAGTTTGCTAGGTGAAAAGTGAAATGCCTTCACCAAGCGACCATTACCAGTACAGCTTTTGGCCAGAATCTATATTTGCTCTGAGTCGAATGCAGTCTTTTCTACATTTTCCTGGAATAAACTATCTGTTTTACATAATTGAGCAAAGATGCAAACTTTTCCCTCTAGGCCTTCTTATACTGAATTGGCAATAACATTGTATGTTTTGGTTCTTCCTTAACAAACTCACATTTATTTATCATTTTCTTTGCTTTAATTATTGGTAGACTTTCCTTTTTTTAATTTTAAACAAATAACATTTCTAGACTAGTGTAATGTGATGCTACTGAAGGCTGGAATATTTTAATCCCTCGCTTTTCTACAGTGTCTAGTTGAGCACGTTGCACAGAAGATGTTCATGAATATGGCTAATTTAACAGCCATTTATTGTGTGCTGTTCTAGCCTTATTTCCAATGCCAGCAGTGCCTGACATGGTAGTTTGTCTCTCTCTCCCTCTCTCTCTTTATGTATTTCATGAAAAATAAGAGTTAATATTTATTGAGCAATTACTATGTGAAGACACAGCATTTTCTCACCTAAATCTTATAACAATCCTTTGATGGAGGTATTATTATTATCTCCATTTTTCAGATGTGACTTGGAGAAATTCTATACCTTGCTAACACCACACAGCTAGCGAGTGATGGAACTAGAGTATAAACCAAGGCTGTCTGAAAAAACAACTTTACACTGCACGGTAGCTTTAGTTGGCTAAAAGGTTATACCAACACAAAGACTGCAGAAAGAAAGATAATTATCTTTCAAAAGTTTGAAACGACTCCTTGGCCTATATTTTCCAGTCGTGCAAAGTATCATGACTCATTAACAGCAGGTGTCCTGTTGTTTTTAGAGGATTACAGTTGTGTGAGGCATCCTTGAAAGGAAGATGTAGGTCTTCAAGACACTAAGTGAAGAATTTGGGGGCAGAATTCAGAGGAAATCAGATTGACTTTTAATTTTTACTCTGGCTTTCTGATAATGCACCATCCAATTTGGCAGCTGATAGAAAGTTAAAACTAGTCAGATTGTGAGCTTTTCAAAAGGGGGTTCCTTCCGGTGGGTATTGTAAAATGCAATTCTTCCACAGTGTAAAGCGAGAGAGGGAACATTTTTCACTCCAAATATATTTTTGAAGTTCTAACTGCGAAAAGGTATAGTATGGAGGATTCCAGGATTCCAGAAAGGTCTTGTAAGAGAGCTCAGGCTGTTTGATTCTGAGCTCTTGTACAAGACTGACATGTAAATTAAACATAATTTAGGAGCCGATGTTTTTTGAGTGCCCTCTAAGTAACAGATACCGTGCTAAGGAGGGCAGGATTGGGGAGAGGCAAGGCAGGCATTCACCTTGGGTGTGAAAGCTAAGGGGGTGCCCCCAAATCTCCATTTTCAAGATAAATAACATTTTATGTAGTGTTTCTAAATAGCAAATAAATGCAAGACAATCTACAATGAAAAAATACCAAATTTTATATAAACACAGGATCAGTATTACTGATTTTTCCTTTTGCCTCAGGCTCAGCATGGCACTGTAGCTAAGCACTTGACATATACATCAAATGCATGTGTTTCTGCCATCCAAACCATTTGCCTCCAATTAATTTCCCAGGGAAACAACTGCAAATTTGGAGAGCATTTGAGAAATATAATAGTTGAGAGCTCAGGTTTTAGGCTCAGGCAGGCCTGCGTTCAAAACCCACCTCTGCTGCTTATCCACTTTACACTTGGGGAAGGCATTTCATCATCCGGGGGCTCCATTTCCCCTTTTTAAAAATTGGGCTAATAGTATTTAGCTCCTAGTGTTGTTACTTTATTTATCTTTTATTTTTTTATTTTTTTAGTCTTACTCCGTCATCCAGGCTGGAGCGCGGTGGCACACTGACCGCTACCACAGCCCCGACCTCCTGGGCTCAGGTGATCCTTCCACCTCAACCTTCCAAGTAGCTGGGACTACAGGCACGTGTCACCTCACCCAGCTAATTTTTTTACTTATCATAGAGATGAGGTCTCACCATGTTGTCCAGGCTGGTCTGGAACCCCTGGGCTCAGGCAATTCTTTCGCCTCAGCCTCCCGAAGTGCCAGGATTACGGGCATGAGCCACTGCACCTGGCCTGGCATTATTTTAAATTAGCTAATACATGTAAAATACATTACCAGTGTATTTGATAATTAGTATCTACTATTATTATAGCACAAAAGGCAGAATCTAATAAGCTCTAGAGATACAAATATTATGCATTGAGACCACAATGTAATGAGTTATTTAAACCGGGGCCCAGGGTGTTACTAAAGTTGTTACAGAGACCACTCGCTTGGACTTGAGGAATAAGTAGGGAATTGACATGTGAGGCAAGGCATTTGAGAACAAGTCAGTATAACGAGAAAGGCATGGAATCATGAGCCTAAATGGCAAAATATGAGTAGACAGTATGATCCATAGAGGATCATGGGAGGGAATAGTACGAAGACAGAGGTTATGGCCAAGAGTTCTAGCCAGTCACTATTCAATAGGGAAGGCTAGAAGGTTTTTCAGGAAGGAAGTGTCATACACTGACCTAGCTTTTCAAAAGATAATGGGCCCTTGGATGAAAGACTGAGGGCGGAGTTGACGTTTTCAGGAGTAATAAAACTTAATATACATGAAGACAGAATATTTCATCGATTATATGAAAGAAGAAACTGGTTTAAAGTTACATTTACAGCAAGTGATATTTTTTAATATTCCACCGAGGAGAACAGTTGATCATATGAGCCCGTATTTTTTTTTCCTCAAAAGTAGGATTTATTGAGGGGACAGAAAAGCTCCTACAGTGGGAGGGGGCCCGAGGGGGTTACCCATGATTCCATATTTTAATCTTAACTGGAGAATTCAGAAAGACTCAAAATTCCTGTTTCATAGAGATTTGCCACATCTTTAGGAAAATGCGGTAACCAAGATGTCTTATAATTATTCTGGATCTACAACCCAGGGTTCAAAAGCAGTTATTCTGCCTGGAGCAATCAGTTTGTGGACACATAACAATTCCTTTTGTTACACTTGTATTTTCTTCAATGCTTATTTAGTTTTAAAATGGCATTATAACAAAATTTAACAAAATGTTTTTAAAAATTATCTGTCTCACCATTCTTATACCATTGTTTTATTTTCCAAGCCTCATGCTGCTTCCTTTGTACGTGTGCATTTTTACACCGTTGTAATCAAAGCACATGTATAATTTTGCATTCTGTTTTTTAAAACCTAACATTACAATTTGCATTTTCCCTTTTCCAAAAACTGCATAGCCACCAATCCATCCTCACTATGGGATAGATCATCTATTATGGAAAATAGAGAGAAAAGGTGTAATCACTTGGGACTTAGAGTCATAGAGACTCTAAGTTAGGATTGGAAATCCAGTTCATATCTAATAAGATGATTAAATTGGGAAAAATTATTTAAGCCTCGGGCTTTGAGTAATATGGGGTAATAGTACTTATTTGTTGAGAGATGTAAATAAGATATAAACTTTTAATTAGCTAGGTTTGGTGGTACACACCTGTAGTCTCAGTTACTCAGGAAGCTGAGGTGAGAGGATTGCTTGAGTCCAGGAGTTCAAGGCTGTAGTAAGCTATGATTGCACCACTGCACTCCAGCCTGGGTGACAGGATGAGACCTTGTCTGTTTCTTTGCTTCTGTCTGTCTCTCTCTCTCTCTCTCTCTCTCTCTATATATATATATATATAAAATGTATGTATGTATGTATATAAATGCATATTTCTAAGCAAAAATTAAATGCTCAATATGTGGTAGCATGATAACAATAACTAGTATCATTCTTATCAGTTACTACACCACAGACACAGTTGTATTTATTCATTCATTTATTCACAAACATTTATTAAAGGCTTATTGTATGCCAGGCACTATTAAGCACTGGAGTGAAAAACTCAGGGTTCCTGTCTGCTAGCAGCTCTCAGTTTATTAAGGGTTACAGTTGTGTAAATAGATAATTACAATAAAGTATATGGTTGGTCTCTCTTTCTTTTTAGATTCACACTTATTAGCATTCTGGTTTTCAGATTGTCTTCCCTGCTTAGCTTCTAGGCCTTTGCATATTTCCTCAGAGTCAGATTATGCCAGGTCAAGGGCCCCCTAGGTTTGCCCTGGACACTTCTGCTAGTATTGCTGTTCTCTGAATGTATGTCAGCGATGACAAGAGCAGGCACTGCAGTTGGACTCCCAGCTCCCAAACGCCAGTTCAGCCACTGGTATGAGACCTTAAGGGAGTCCTTTGACCTCTCCAAGCCTCAGTCTCCTCAAGTCCTCAGCAGATGGAGAGAACACTTGCCTTGAGGGATAATTGTGAATTTTAAATGAGGTAATCCATATTTACCTCATTTACCACTTAGCACGGTCCTAACCCTTAGTTAACACCAAGCAAATGGAAACTGCTTTTATCATTAGTGAGAATGTCATAACTCTGTTAATTATGACTGGCTTCATCTCATCTAGGCATTGATTTTCTCCTGAAAAAAATGTTTTTAAAAAATTTTTTTCTTCTGTCATCTAGACTGGAGTGCAGTGGAGCAATACTGGCTCTCCACAGCCTTGACCTCCTCCTGGGCTCAGGCAATACTGCCTCAGCCTTCCAAGTAGCTGGGACTATAGGCACACCACTACGCTCGGCTGATTTTTGCATTTGTTGTAGAGACAAGGTCTTGCTATGTTTCTCAGGCTGGTCTCAAACTCTTGGGCTCAAGCAATTCTCCTGCGCTGGCCTCCCAAAGTGATGATGAGATTACAGGCATGAGCCACCACACCCACTTTCCTGACATTTTAAAATATGTGACTTGTGAAATGCTAGTGCCTTGTGATACCACAAACAAGCTCTACTGCATCCCCAAAGAGACCTGAGACCAAATTCCAAACGCTGCTTTAATTTGGCTTCCTTTATACTTTCCAACTTATACCTTGCACCCTCAAGTTTATGCTTCTTCATTGATTGGCTGGCTGTTTGCGGCCCCTGCAGTCAGATTTCATCCCCATAGGTCTGCTAAGCAAGCCCATCTACAGTCTGGCCACATCTGCCATTGACGTTGCAGACCACAGTCTCACTCCATCCTCTGAATGCACTTCTCAGTCCACGACTTGTACCTGCCACACCCTGTTCCTGGCCTGACAGATCATCTCAGTCTCCATCTGCCCCTCTGCCTGATGGGAAGTTTTCTGTTTTACCTTTAATTTCTTCTTCTGTTGTTGATTCCCTGGGGGAGTTGATTCCCTGGGGGAGCACTTGCCTCCATCTTCTCTTTTCTTGGTAGTATCTACACTTCCTGTTTCAAATTCACCTCTACTATCCACATAATCACTACAGGTAGTTACAATTATACAAGGCCGTTGTTCAGTCTATAGATCCTTCCCCAAATGTATCTTCATGATGTAAATACATACATATATGTTTCTCATTGAGTAAAACTTATGTAATAGAAAATTCACCATTTTTTTTTTCTTAAGTGAGAAAGCAGGATTTATTGAGAAGACAAAAAAGCTCCCACAGTGGGAGGGGACCTGAAGGGGTTGCCCAAAATTCATTTTAAAGGAAACAATCCTGTGGCTTTTAGTATATTCTTAGCCTTGTGCAACCATCACCACTGTGTAGTCCCAGAACATTTTTAACACCCCAAAAGGAAGTCATCACTTCTCAGTCCTCACTTCCTCCTGTTTTAGGCAACTATGCTTTCTGTCCCCATGAATTTGCCTATTCTGGGTATTTCATATAAATGGAATTATATATGTGAACTTTTGTGTCTGACTTCTTTTTTGTTGTTGTTGTTATTGTTGTTTTTTGAGTTGGAGTCTCACTCCATCTTTCAGGCTGGAGTGCAGTGGCTTGCTCATGGCCACCCCAGCCTCGACCTGCTGGGCTCAGGTGATCCTTCTGCCTCCACCTTCCAAGTAGCTGGAACTACAGGCACGTGTTTACCACACCCGGCTAATTATTTTTTGATTTATTGTAAAGATGAGATCTCACCAAGTTGCCCAGGCTGTTCTCCAATCCATGGGCTCAGGCAATCCCCCCACCTCGGCCTCCCAAAGTGCTGGGATTATAGGCTTGAGCTATCGCACATGACCTGACTTCTTTCTTTCTTTCTTTCTTTTTTTGAGTCAGAGTCTCATTGTCATCCAGGCTGGAGTGCAGTGGCACACTCATGGCCACCATGAATTTGCCTATTCTGGGTATTTCATATAAATGACCTGCTGGGCGCAAGCAATCCTTCTGCTTCAGCATTTCAAGTAGCTGGAACTATAGGCGAGCACCACATGCTTGGCTACTTTTTTGATTTATTGTAGAGTCAAGGTCTTGTCAAGTTGCCCAGGATGATCTTGAACCCCTGGGCTCAGGCAATCCTCTCACCTCCAACTCCCAAAGTGCTAGGATTACAGGTGTGAGCCACCATGCTCAGCTGACTTCTTTCAAGAAGTATACTATTTTCAAGGTTCATCCATGTTATAGCACATATCATTTTTTATGGCTGAATAACATTCCATTGTATAGATATGCCACATTTTGTCTATCTATTCATCATTGATGGACACTTGGGTCCATCTTTGGCTATTGTGAATAGTGCTTCCATGAATATTCATGTGCAAGTTTTTGTTTGAATGTCAGCCTGGGACACATACCTAGGAATGAAGTTACTGAGTTATACTCCATGATATCTTACTACAATATTTTCTTTTTTTTTTTTTTTTTTTGAGTTGGAGTCTCACTCTATCACCCAGGCTGGAGTGCAGTGGCCGCTCCCGGCCACCGCAGCCTCAACCTGCTGGGCTCTGGCGATCCTTCCACCTCAGCCTTTCAAGTAGCTGGAACTACAGGCGCGCGCTACCACGCCTGGCTAATTTTTTGATTTATTGTAGAGATGAGGTCTCGCCAAGTTGCCCAGGTGGGCCTCGAACTCGCGGGCTCAGGCAATCCACTCACCTCAGCCTCCCAAGGCGCGGGATTACAGGCTGAGCCACCGAGCCTGGCTACTACAATATTTTCTAACCATTAACTAGGTTTGCTAAATTTATAAAATTAAAAATTTACATATGTAATTTAATGTCATGATGTTCCAGAGTGCTATAGAAAAAAAACGTTTGGTTACATTGCTATGCTAACCTCAAATTTTTATTCTGAGAACGTTTTCTGGGAGATGAGATCACCTGTCTTGAAGTAATATTTGTGTTACTCAAAACTACAAAAACAGCAAAAATAACTTACATAAAATATGCCTTCCAAAGCAAATACTGTAACTAGAAAGTATTGGTGGAAAAACTATATAGCTTTTGAAGTCCAAAAGAAGAATGCAATTCTGCCTGGTTTGCTATAGTGTATGTGAATAATAGAATGTAGAATCTCCCTTTAGTCATTCTGAACTGGCTGGCAATCTTCATTTTGCCATTCTGCCCTCCAACAGTCCAATGAATAGATGAGAAAAACAAAGGAAATTGGGATTTGAATCACCTCCTAATTGTTTTACTCAGTTCAAATGGCTGCAGTTACCATACATACATTTTTCTTCACTAAGTAATCTCCAGATGATATAAAACAATCATTTTTTTGCAGGATTTCCCTTATTTTTCCTTCCTGAAATAAATTGGCACATGGCAGTCTACATCCTCATTTGCATTTTGTTGTTGTTTTTAAGCCTAAATCAAACTCTCTTCGTGAAGTTTGACTTTATCTGCTTGGTTGAAATCGAATCTCATAGCCACTGAATACATGTTGTTGACAAAATAGCATTCCTGTGTGCTGAAAATGCCTATGCAATGAAGGGGTATTTTAATAGTGGCATGCTGAATAATCAATTGCACTTTAAGGCACAGATCAATATTATCTTCGAGATGTCTAAATAGCCATTAAATATGAACAGAACAGGCCTAGCAAGCAGAAAAATGAGGAGGAGGATTGTTCTTGACTACAACATGAGGCTTCTAATGATTTTAAATAGAGACATTGACCTGTCTGGAAAATTAACTGTTATCCTTTTCTCATTGATGAATCTAAATTAGTTAAGTTTTGTTTGGGTCTTCTTGCTCTAAATATTTTATTATTTGAAGAAAGAATACTATGTAGTCCCAGGAGCATATTTCCTGGAGCTTTACAATGAACTGTTGTTATTATTATCATTTTACAATTAAAAAAACAAACTTGATTTTAGAATAGTTTTAGATTTACAGAAAAATTACTGCATGGAACTACTAAAGAGAACACCACATACTTCATCTCCATTTTCTCCTATTATTAACAACTTATATTTGTCTGGTACATTTGACAAAGTAATGAACCAATATTGATATTTTATTATTAACTATAATTCATTTTATTTAGATATCTTGGTTTTTAATAAAATATTTTATGTTCCAAGATCTCAGTATGACACTACTTTACATTTAATCATCATGTGTCCTTACGTGTCTCTTGGCTGTGACAGTTTCTCAGACTTTCTTGTTTTGCATGATTTGGACAATTTTGAAAAAGCTGGCATTTTGGGTGGGTATTTT
Organism: Tarsius wallacei; assembly: GCA_963574415.1. Lineage (NCBI taxonomy): Eukaryota > Metazoa > Chordata > Mammalia > Primates > Tarsiidae > Tarsius > Tarsius wallacei. Next base: position 2,560 of record CAUYQG010100716.1, on the reverse strand, counting down.
GCAGGATATCCCTCGGCTGGGGTTTGTTCAATGTTTTCTTCATGATTAGGCTGTGGTTATAGGTTCTTAGGAGGAAGACCACAAAGGTAAAAATGCCATTCTTATCATGTTAAGGGTACATATGATCAACTTGACTTATCACTATTGATGTTAACCTTAGTCCCTGGCTAAGTAAGATAGGGCTTTTCAACTTTCTCCATTGTAAAATTCCTTATTTTTCCCTCTTACATCATGTACTCTTTGGAAGGAAGTCACCATGCCCAGTTCACACTTGGGTGATGGAGAGTTATGTTCCATCTCTTGAGGGGTAAGTATCTAGATAAATTATTTGGGATTCTTCCGTAAGGGAGATTTGTCTCTTCTCCCCACTCATGTATTTATTCATTCATATATTTCTGTCAGTGTGGACACATGAACATCTATTTTATACTTTGGGTTATAATCCAATAATACTTTATTTTGCTGTTCAGATAGCATTGGCTATTGTGTGTTCTTTCAGTTGGCTCTTTCGTTCATTGGACACACCCATTAGTGTGTGTGTGTTTGTGTGTGTGTGTGTGTGTGTGTGTGTATTTTGAGGACTTCCTTACTTACTGGCACTACAAGATGGTCCAGACTTATTTTGAACATTTCTTGCTCCAGTTTTAGAAACAGTCATTTCTCCAAAGAGCTTTGGTTCCTTTTATTGGAGAATGGTACTAGAAACTGAAATCTGGTAGTTGGCTGTGCACAATTATTGGAGTGTCATTGCTTTTAGTCCTTCTCAGATGACAGAGTGGGAAAATAAATAACTGTATACTAATCTGTGTATGTTTGCATATCTATAATTATTTCAATATGTATCCATGTAAATCTATATTAAGCTAAACTTGAGTTAATACTGATATCTGGAACTCTAACCTGTTGTCACATGGATCATTCTAGCCTTTTCTCAGTGCTTATCTGTCACCTCCCACTGCAACAGTGAGAGACCTGGCTCCCAACCTCCGCCATCTATTTACATAACTTTTCAATTCCAGCATTTGTGCAGCGGTTCATAATTGTTAACCTGTACCCCTATGGGAAACAACTTGATCAACAAGTGTAGACTGGTAGGAAAAGCTTTTTTAACCTTTCATCTTACAGACTCCACTTATTCCCAGATACTTAAACCAGCTCCTTTTCTTCCACTTCCTCCAGAGAGGGTGTTCAATTACATCTATAATACAGTGAAGCTCTCTTGTCAAAGTCTGCATTCTGTCCTGAAATCCCCTCACCTCCTAGATGATTTTTTAAAAATTGCATACATTAAGCTTCACTCTTGTACTATGAAGTTATATGGGGTTTGAAACGCAGAGTGTCATTCATTCACCACTACAGTTCCATACAGAATAGTTTTACCAGCCTCCCCCACATCATTACTCCACCCTCTCCCTCTCAGGAGCCCCTGGCAACCACTGATTGGTCTATCATCTCTGTAGTTTTGCCCTTTCCCGGAATGTCACATAAATTAAATCATATGGTATGCAACCCTTTCAAACTGGCATCTTTCACTGGCCAATGTATTTAAGATTCATCCTTGTATGGCTTGATAGCTCATTCCTTTTGATCACTGAATACTATGGATGCACTACAGTTTCCCCAGAGTTCTCATCACCATGACTGTGAAATTTTCCTATTTTAATCATGTTTCTTGTTAGTGTTGAACTATCACTGCTCTTTTGATTTGTCTTCTAATTTTAAAATTCTCCCATGTTTTGGTTTTCTCGTTCTTACTCATAGAAAGAAGCCTCACTTTCTGGTTGGGCCCAGAGAAAGCCGGAGAGCAGGAAATACAACATCGCTCCCTGACGCGGAGGGTCCCGGGCCCTAGGACACTGCCCGGCTTCGCTTAAAGTGGGTGCTCACTATTTATCTGTCAATTGGTCGGAGGCTCTCAGGTCCATCTTGCAAGACAACTCCCTTCTCCCTGGAAGGAGGAACCCTTGGAGTCTGTTGGTTAACGGGAAAAGTGCTTACTCTGGGAGGAAGGCGGGGCAAGCCGGAACAAGCTCGCGCCGGGAACCCGCACATTCCTTTCCGAACCCCGTTCCTCGCGGGGGAGGGGGTTCAAGGATACTTGCAACCTGTCCCCTTGCCAGAGACACGCAGCCGCCTCTGGCCGCCGCTCCCGGCTGATCCTGCGGAGTGGCGCTCCACCCGCCCCCCAAGCCTGCCCGCGGCTCGCCCGGGCTCCCTCCGCTCTGCAAAGGGAGGGGAGCTGGGGGAACCCTGCACGCCAGTCTCCCCGGAGCTGCAGACGAGGAGCCCCGAGCCCTCGGGGGCCTCTCGGCGGCTTCCCCTCGGCCGCGCGGGTGTGCAGCTGCCCCCCCCCCCCCCCCCCCCCGGGGCGGCGCGGCGCCCCCCCCCCGGCCCGCCCCGCGGGGCGCGCCCCCCGGGGGGGGGGGGCCGGGGGGCGGGGGGGGGGGAGCTGCACACCCGCGCGGCCGTGGGGAAGCCGCCGTGAGGCCCCCGAGGGCTCGGGGCTCCGCGTCTGCAGCTCCGGGGAGACGGGCGTGCCGGGTGCCCCCGGCGCCCCGCG
>CAUYQG010100715.1:0-13548 GCA_963574415.1 Tarsius wallacei | reverse complement strand
CTCTTTTCTCTCTCAAGCCTTGTGGTGGGAGCTATCCAGAGATTGGTGCAGGCTAGGTGCTAGGAGGAGTAGTGTCTTGACTGTGCCATGAGAATTCCCACCTGTCTGACCTCTCCAGGCCTGAAGTACCTGGTTGACTGCTGTAGGAGAAGAGCCAGGTGCTCAGTCCCGATTTTCTGGCATTGCAAGACCATTCACTCCCCTCCAGAGGCACATGGGACACTGGTTGCCCTTGACCTGGTGGTTAAGCTGGTCTCATAGTGGCAAATGAGATGGCTTAAGTCAGAATGTTTCCAGGCAGTGGGCTGGGAATTGGAGGGTAATACCACCTTGTGCTCAGTCTCCATGGATTTTCTGAGGGCTCAATCATCCTCCCGTGCCCAAGGGGTAGATAAGAATGTGGTGAGGTCAGGACCTTCCTTAGGGCATTGAAGGGGAGCTCGTCTCTGTCATGAAGGCAGGGCCATAGGACCCTGCAGAGGCCAGGCTCTGCAGGACCAGGGCACTATAGGTGGGAGAGAACAAGTCCAGAGTGGCTAAGAACATGATCTGCTGTGTTTGAGCTAGGTTGGGCAGCAGTTGACATTTTTTTGCTCTGCAATGGGTGGAGGGAGTGGACTTGGGGGAAGGGCAGGTGGACACTTTTAGTACAATACTCCCATCCAGAGGAACTTCTTTGGCGATCCCGCGAAGTCTTCCCTGTGGTGGCTTTGGGAGGAGTGGCTTAAGAGTGAGGTTCAGGAGCAAGCAGAATAAGACATGGTGCCCACAGGGATCAGAGCTCTCTGGAGGCATGAGGCAGGTGTAACCCAAAGCTCGGTAGGGCCGCGGAAGTCCCAGAGACAGGTACAGGACAAGGTGGACAGCCAGAATGTCTGGTGGGTCTTGTCCAGGAAGCAAAGGCTCCGGAGGCTGCTGGCGGCCATGTCTGGGTGGGATTAGCAAAGACCTCTGCCAAGGAGCCCATGCTCTGGGCTGTGGGCATTTGGGTGGTGCCTGTTCCTTTGGGAGCAATGAGCAGATTGCCTTGGTGGGTCTTAGGCCTGGGAGGTTCTCCTGACCGCAGTACCCCAGGGAAGGATCTCTCTTATACCTGCAGTTCTGTGGCCATGGGTGGCTGGAACTGGGTTGTTCCTCTAGGTAGGGAGCAAGATGGGTCGGCTGGGATCCTGTGTGATCTGTACCTAGACTGCCCTTGGCGAGATACTAGTCACTCCAGGCCCAGCCATCTTGAGATAGGGTACACTTCTGCAAACCTTGTTTATTGTGTTTATGACCCCAATGATGGGGCTAGGCTCTTGGAGCTCATTTCTGCTTTGATGACTCCCTTGGCCCCTGCTGCTGCTTTGAAGGTACACAGGACTTGACTCTGGGATCAGAAGTGGACACATGCCTATAGTGGCAATCTTTGGAAAAGGGATATTCTCTGGGTTTCAGCTGGACGGAAAGATGGCGAAGCTTGGGAAGCCAAGAACATCCAGAGAAAGGATCCTTGGGGCTTGGCTTGAGGAGCGCCTGCCGTGTGTCCAGAAGGACTGCTAGGTCAGGCACAGGCTACACAGCCAATGGTCGTGGGTAGTGGTGCCTACCACCATGCCTCACCCTACCTTTTCTATACCTGAAGCTGGTCCCACAGGAGGAACCAGGCCAGGTCCAACTTGGTGTGTGGGGCTGGTGCTTGCAGGACATGTCCCCTTGAAGGAAACAATCTTGTAGGGACTGGGCCATTTTTCTGTGTATTCTTTCACTTCTCAGAATGTCTGGAGCCAATGTCTCGAGTGATCAGAGGCACATGTCCTAAGGGGTGTTGCTTAGTCCCCCTTGGTAGAATTCAAGAGTGGGAAGGGACCTAGAGGAGCCACTGGCGGTGATAGTGGGATGTCTTTGTTTTTCCATGGTAGAAGGGCATCAAGGAAGAATGATGAGGTGGTCGGCTTCTAAGGCCTGACTTCTTGGGTGTATTTTTGCAAGTGGAAAGGTAGCAGCATTCTTGAAGGGTAGATGTTCCTTCATTCCACCTGAATCCAGAGAGATGTCCACATGTCTACGTGTGCCCCTCTATGCCCATGTGCACATAGGATGCCATGCAAACACACATTCACCTTCCATCTCCACTCACTTTAGCTGTCGTGTGTGGACCAACCATCCCAGGAAGAATAGGAGAACATCACAGCGTGACTTGCCTTTCCTTTACTTCAGGGATTGAAGAGGAGGTTTTGGAGTTCCTGGTGGTCACCAGAGAGCTGGTGGCATGTGCCTTGGGCTCTTTCCATTTCTCTCGATGCTTCTCAGTCTACTCGGACCATTTCTAACATGTTCCATTGCATTTGTTGTCTTTTGGAGCAATGCATTTGCATGGGTTTCTGACAATGGGGCGGGGAGTAGAGGCAGGCAGAGATAAACACTCAGAGGAACAGTAGGACGATCTGGAGAGAGAGACCAAGAAAAAAACACTTTATCGTGTGGAATTCTAAACAGAATTACATGCAGATCAAGGTCGGGATGGGGCTAGGAAGGCAGCAGCTGGAATGCAGTGTGTTTTTACTGTTGACTCTGTGTGATCCTGGGAGTTGTGGTAATGGGGCATGTTTCCCTTCTACAGGTGTTGAGAGGCCTTTCATTTCTAATGTGCCCCAACACAGTAACAGAGAGAAAGTGTTTATCACAGAATAGGTACGACTTTTTTGGGGAAAGAAAATTCAAACTTTTAGGGGTTTGTGTAGCGCTAGCCGATGTCGCACACAAGTCCTCAGAAGCATATGCACCTCTATAACTCTCCTCCTTCAAGCCTTGTGATGGGAGCTGTCAGAGATTGACCTAGGCCCAGTGCTGGGAGGACGGGTGCTTGGCAGTGCCATCCGGCTCCCCACCTGTCTGACCTCTCTAGGCCTGACATTCCACTGATTGCCATGGGAGAAGAGCCAGGTGCTGAGTCCTGATGTACTGGCATTACAAAACCTTGCACTCCCTCTAAGGGTCTGTTGGATGCTTCTCCCCCTTGACTGCTGGCCATGTGGGGGTGTGTGAGATGAATCAAATCAGAATGTTTCCCACTGGGCCAGAGGGGGTGGGCATCCATGCCCAGTCTTTCTAGATTCCCTGTGGGCTCAAGCAACCTCCATCCTATACTGAAAGGGTAGATCGAGATGCATTGAGGTCAAGTCCTTCCCTAAGGCATTGAAGGAGGGCTATTTCCTGTTTGTCACGAAGGCAGGGCCAGAAGGACGCTGCAGAGGCCAGTCTCTGCAGGACAGGGGTACTGCAGTTGGGAGAGAATGGGTCCAGAGTGGCCAAGAGCATCACCCGCCATGTTTGAGCCCGGTTGGGCAGAGGGTTGGCGTTTTTTTGCTCCGCAAAGGGCGGAGGGACTGGACCTGGGGGGGAGGGCAGGTAGACAGGGCAGGTAGACATTTGTGGTGCAACACTGCCATCCAGAGGTATTTATTTGGCGAGCCCGTGGTCTTCCCTGTTGTAGACCCAGGAAGAGTGACTTGGGAATGAAGTCGGGGTGCAGGGGGGAAAGAGACCATGCTCCCAGGGGTCAGAGCTGTCTGGGGGCATGAAGCAGGTGCGGTCTGGGGCCCAGTAGGGCCGCAGAAGCCCCAGAGACAGGCACAGGATGAGGTGAACAGCCAGAACAACTGACAGGTTCTGTCCAGGAAGCAGAGGCTCAGGAGGCTGGCGGTGGCCATGTCTGGGCATGGACTAGGGGAGGCTGCTGCCATGGAGCCCAGGCTCTGGCCTGTGGGCTTTTGGCCTGGTGCTTGTTCCCTTGAGAGAAACGGGTGGGCTGGCCTAAGTGGGTCCTAGACCCCGGAGGTTCCTTGGGCCACAGTGCATCCCAGAGAAGGACTTCTCTCAGCAGTTCCTCCACCATGCTGGCCGGCGCTGGGGTGTTCTTCCGGCCTGGGCAGCAAGATGGGTGGGCTGGTCCCTGCGAGGTCTCTACCCAGACTGACTTGGGTGAGCGACGTGCAACCCCAGGCCCAGACCCCAGGCCCAGCCAACTTGAGATCTGGTGTCCTCCTGTAATTCTTGTTGGTTGTGTCCACGTCCTCCACAATGGGGCTAGCCTCTTGAGAGCTAGGCCATTCCCCCTGGTGCTCACTCTGCTTCGGGGCCTTCCCCATGGCTGGTGTTTTGGAAGTATGAAGGCCTTGCCTCTGGGATCAGAAGTGGATACTCCATGGTGGTATCTTTGAAAAAAGGGACACTTCCTGGGTTTCTGCTGGGTGGGAAGAGGGTCTTTCCAGGTTGTCCCAAGCTCCAGAATCCAAGAGCATTCATGGGGCTTGGCCTAGGGAGCGACTACTGCGTGCCAGGAAGGACTGCTGGGGCATGCACAGGCCACACAGCCAATGGCGCTGGGTATCGGTGCCTGCCACTGTGCCTCAACCTGCCTTTTTTGCCCCTGAAGCAAGCTCAGCAGGAAAAACCAAACCAGGTCCAACTTGTGTGGGGCTGGAGTATGCAGGACATGTCCTTTCAAAGGAAGCGGTCCAGTAGAGCAAGGATTAGGGCATTTTCCTGTGTTTTCTTTTACTTGCAGGAATGTCTGGAGCCAGTCTCTCAAGTGACCAGAGGTGCGTGTCTCAAGGAGTGTTGCTCAGTCTCCATTTGTAGAATTCAAGAGTGGGAAGGGACGTAGAGGAGCCACTGGAGGTGATAGTCCGCCATGTTTGAGCCCCATTGGGCAGCAGTTGGCGTTGTTTGCTCCGCAAAGGGTGGAGGGAGTAGACTGGGGGGTGGGTGGGACGAAAGGGCAGGGGAGCATTTGTGGTGCAATACTGTCATCCAGAGGAAGATGCATCCAGAGGAAGATGTTCGGTGTTCTTGCAAAGTGTTTTCTTTGGTGGCCCTGGGAAGATTTGCTTAGGAGTGAAGTCAGGGTACAGGCAGTTTTCCCAGGATCCAGAGCTCTCTGGAGGCATGAGACAGGTGTGGTCCAGGGCCCGGTAGATCTGCAGAGGCCTCAGAGACAGGCACAGGACAAGGCGGACAGCCAGAATGCCTGGTGTGTCCTGTCTAGAAAGTGGAAGCTCTGGAGGCTGGTTGTGGCTATATCTGGATGGGATTACAGATGGCCTCTAACAGGGATTCTTTTTTTTCGGATAATTCCTTTTGCCTCTTTCCTTTTTATTTACTGTCGTGCTCATTCGTGATGTTGCTAACAGTTTTGCAGAGGTTTTTTTCTTCTTGCTGCAGTTTCTATCTCTCAAGGAGTTCAGGCTCCTAGACAACTTTCTTTGCAGTCTTCTTCCTTGACCACCCTCCCCAAGAGTCTCTGGAGCCTTAGGGCAATGAGCAGGACTGTCTCTTGCTTCTTGTTTACCCCTGGCTCTTCATGTCTGAAACCAGTTCTTATCCAGAGAGCTGGAAATCTACAAGCGTCAGTAAACCTGCCTAAATTTCAACCCTGTTGTCTTCATTCATTGCACCAACCCCATTTTTTGTGTGTGTTTTTTGTTTGTTTTAGTAATGGGAGCCCCAGCCTCCTTGTCCCTCATTCCTTCTAGAGCTAATCCACATAAGTAGAACTTGTCTGGGGTTGGAAACAAGTGACACACAAAACTCTCTTGTAAACATTGGCCCTTCCTATAGCTCGTTTGTGAAGAACCTCAAAGGTGCTTCATGCCTTTGCTAGCTCCTGGCCTCCTGGGGTTGTGCTTCCTGGTCAGTGCCTGCCCAGGGGTCTGGTAGGAAGTCCCAAGGCCCAACCCTTAAGCCTCCCAAATGGGCGCTGAAAACTGCTCCCTGTTCCCCTTTATTTTGCACATGTGAGCTTCTCTAAGTGTTGCTTTTTGGTTCAACCAACTTTGTCTTTGCAACATCCTAGGACAGGATCTTGACCTACATGATCTGATGGATCCCCAGCCCAGGCTGTGAGCATAGTGGTCAGAGTGTTCTCCTAAAGCCTATGTGAAGGCTGCAGGTCAGCTGGACCCACAGAACATAGACCTTTATGTGTGTGAGTCCAGGTGTTTTCCAAGAGAAGAGTAACTGAGTCATAACAAGGTCATAACAGGGCATGGCTAGAGTGTTTTCGATCTTGAGTACATATGCAATATGCAATACTGACCTGATTGCCCTACAGTATTTTTAATTTTGCCACTGAGGCCTGGCCTCCACCAAATCCTGATCCTGGGAGACATAGCATTCTAAGGATCCCTGGTGGATGAACCTGGGTCCTTCACTTTTATACTGACTTTGAAGACACCCAGTCAGTTGGCTGAATACATTTCTAGAATTCCCTTGGTGTGCTTAACCCACCCTTTCTCCTATCATAGGACTTCCCCTTGGGATACATAGAAGGTCTTGGAATAGTGCTCAAAAATTTGCGCTTGGTGGCAGTATTGCTCCAGAAAAGCCAAGGGCCCTGGTTTCTCAGCCGGCTTTCTCTGCTCTTCGTGGATGACAAAATGCCAAAGGCCCAAAATGGATCCAAGCCCTAGAAGTGGGGTTTTATTCTGTTGGGGTTGCTGAGGCTCTTGGTGGGGAATATAAATGTTTGTGTGAAAACTTTCATCAAAAGAAAAAGATGTATCAACTTCTTCTTTTACTACATCATCTCTTTATGAGCTTTAAGTCCAAATATGTAAAAGGGTCCTTAGTATTCCGGCACACTTATGGGTATCATATGAGTTTTCTTAGCTAGAACTGTTGCTTTTATGGGGACACTAACTCATACCTTAAGGTGCACTGAAAACCTGGATTTTCCCTCTTATCCTGAGGCCATCGACTTTTTTTTTTTTTTTTTTTTTTTTGGTGCTCATGGAACCAGGCTGAGGCAAGACCAGCAGCCTCATGCACCTAAAGGGCTTAGGATTAGATCTGAAAGGGAGTGATAGGCCATTGTGGGGACAGTAAGAACTTACAGGGGCCTTGTTAGGCGAAAAGACTGGAATAATGATGCCTTGGCTCAGCTCCAGGGGTCTTAGATTGCTTGAGGTAAAATGAAATGGCTTTGAAGGACCTTTTGCTTGATACTTATTCATTTTTTCCCACCACTTTCTCTGTGCTGGAGTAACTGTATTGGCCTAGGGTGGCCTACAAGTTCCTGTTGACCATTTTTACCCTAGCAAAATAGCTAGGGAATTCCCTCATCCTTTTGCTGCCACTTCTAGTGGTGGAGGCTGGCTCTGTTTTGTGTCCTGTTGCAGGATGAGCTGTTCAGACTTTTCAGGATTCAGGTGAGGCAAACAAGCCATATCCAAGAGACTACAGCCCTCTCCAAGATGAGTTGGCATTGAAGATCCTGGGCTCTTCACACATGTAAATGAAATGGTGGTGGTGGCAAATGGGAGTTAGTGGAGATGATTTGGGATTTTTGACTTATTGATGTGATGAAAATGTGATAAATTGTGATCATGTTTATATTACTCTGTATGCTTAAAAGCATTAAGTTGCACATTTTATTTTATTTTGAGTTGGAGTTTCACTCTGTCGCCCAGGCTGGAGTGCAGTGGCATGCTCATGGCCGCCGCAGCTTCGACCTGCTGTGCTCAGGCGATCCTTCCACCTCAGCCTTCCAAGTAGCTGGGACTACAGGCGCACGCCACCATGCCTGGCTAATTTTTTTTATTTATTGTAGAGGTGAGGTCTCGCCAAGTTGCCCAGGCTGGTCTTGAACCCATGGGCTCAGGCAGTCCTCTCAGCTCAGTCTCCCAAAGGGCTGGGATTATAGGAGTGAACCAGTGCGCTCGGCAAGTTGCACATTTTAAATAAGTAGAAATTATTTAAAATTATTATTGGAAATGAATAATTACAACTACACTTTTTGCAGATGACATGAATCTAATATATGGACTATCCAAAAAATCTACAAAAAACAAATATAGCTAAAAAAAAGAATTTAGAAAAGGTACAGCGTATAAGATCAGCATGCAAAATTCTATTATGTGTGTGATATATTGAATGTAGTACACCAGGTAATTTATAGGTATAAACATAGGATGTGTATTAGAGACAGAGAGAGTTATAGAATTGGCTCACGTGATCATGGAGACTGACAAATCCAAAATAAGCAATGTAAGCGAACAGGCTGGGGACAAGGAAGAGTTGATGTTGCATCTGGAGTTTTAGGTGAGAATGCCCTCTTCCTATTGGTTCCTCTGCGTTGTTTTGTTTTTTAATGACCTTCTATTGCTTCAGTGATGCCCATCCACATTATGGAAAGTAGTCTGCTTTTCTTATTTAGTTTCAACACAGAATACTTTTTTTTTTTTTTTTTTTGAGTTGAAGTCTCACGCTGTCTCCCAGGCTGGGGTGCAGTAGCACGCTCACGGCCACCCCAGTGTCGACCTGCTGGCCTCCGGTGATCCTTCTACCTCAGCCTTCCAAGGACCCGGAACTACAGGCGCACACTACCATGCCTGGCTAATTTTGTATTTATTGTAGAGACGAGGTCTCACCCAGTTGCCCGGGCTGATTTCGAACCCACAGACTTAGGCAATCCACCCTCCTCGGCCTCCCAAAGTGCTGGAGTTATAGGCTGAGCCACCGAGCCCAGCCCAGAATACCTTTACAGCAGCATTTAGATGGGTATTTGACCAATATCTGGGTGCCAAATCCTAGCCATGTTGACACATAAAACTGCCACAAAATCTTAATTCATTCTATGAAACTAGCATTACTCTGATACCATATCCAGATAAAAATAACACAAACAAAATGGAGACCAACATCCTTTATGAATATACATACAAAAATCCCCAGTAGAATACTAGCAAACCTAACCAAATAGCACATTAAAAGATTATGCACCGGGACCCATAAATGCAAGATCTTTCAACAGAAGAAATCAATTTAACATACAAACAAAATGAAGGTGAAAAGCCACATGATCATTTGAACTGATGCAGAATAACCATTTGACAAAATCCATTTTTCTTTAGTGATAAAAACACTCAATAAAATAGGAATGGAAAGGAATTTTCTCATCATGATAAAGGATTATATTTAAAACCCACAGCTAATGTCATACTCAATGTTAAGACAAATCTTTTTCACTAAAATCTGGAAGAAGGCAAGTATACCTGCTTTGACTACTTCTCTTCAAGATTTTACTAGAAGTCTTAGCCATAGGAGTTAGTTAAGAAAATAAAGTAAAAGGCATCCAAATTGGAAATGAATAATTACAACTATACTGTTTGCAGATGACATGAGTCTAATATATGTACTATCCAAAAAAAATCTTCAAAACACAGATAGTGCTAAAAGAGAAAAAAGAGTTTAGAAAAGATACAGAGTATAAGATCAGCATGCAGAATTAAATTATGTGGACCCTGAATGCAATCACATATATTTTTATCAGAGTAGCAGGGAGAGTTTACACACAGACACAGATAGGAGGAGACAGTGCCAAGACAGCACAGAAAGCTATATGGCCATAAACCAAAGAATGCCAAATGCATAAGAGAGGCGAGGAAATGACTGTGCCTTAGAACCATTACAGAGTGTGGCCCTGCCAGCAACGTGATTTTGCATATCTGCCCTCCAGAACTTGGAGAGAGAAATTTTCATGGCTATAAGCTAGTCTGTGGTGGTATGTTATAGTAACCTTAGGAAATGAACACAGTTATCCTTATACCACTTTATTGATTTCCTCTTTGCCTTCTATATCAATTTCATATTCTTGATGGAATTTCCAATTACTGACATACTGTGCTGAAAGAAAAAATAAGATAGTATGCTCACTAAGGGAAGCAAGAGTCTGCAGTCATTTTCTCTTACATTATGCCATATACATACTTATACATAGTTATGCAGTGGTTTGCATATCAAGATTTTGCCTTTGAACCAATTAAGTCTCTTCATGGAGAATCAAGTCATGGAGTTCAAGAATCAATTCATGGAGGTCAGGTTTTTACATTTATTTCTGCTTTCATTCCTTAGAGCAGGAAGTCCCCCAACAAAAGTGATCATGATCGTTTATCACTTGAGTGCAGGTAACGGAGGAGGAAAAACTCTTCTAAGTGGAGATGATGCTGGTAGAGATGGTGGTGGGGATAGCCTTACACCTGCCTTTGGATGTAGAAAAGGAAGGTCCTGGAATATATGATCAACCTGTGGGTCCATGTTTCTGTAATATAAATAGTTCATTGTTTAAATGCCTGCAATAAAGTATCCAGTCAAGAATACATGGCAGCAGACCTGTTTTAGAGGCTATGCACTACTAATGAGTTTATAAATATTCAGACTTAACAGTACATTCAAAAGACTTGTATGGATATATGATAAGCATTTTAAACTATATGATGACTACATCTGCTAACTCTCTAGTGCTAGGAAAATTGACATCCTCAACAAAGGCCTTGTAAAATACTACTCCAAAATAATGAAAAATTCGATTTCATGATACATATGCAAAAAAGAATTAGTCTCTAGGGCTTGGACCTCTTAGATTAGTTGGTTGAAATATAGGTAATTAATAAAAAATCCTGGGTTTGATCCCTTTGGGGGCCAAATAGCATTGCACAAAGAGTTTATCTTTTATCTCATAGCTCTAGTTATGTTGGGGGTTAAAAAGAGGACCGGCTAAGTTTTCAGAGATGTAAAAAGGAAAGTAGGATAGAAATAAAGCTTTATTGGAAATGTCAAATACTATAGATTCAGTGAAGAAGAATGAGGCTTGGAAAAGGCCACCAGATTGAGTCATTTGGAGTTCACTGTTGACTTCTGATATAACTTTTAAGTTGAGTGGTGGAAACAGACTAATTTAAGAAACACATCAAGTGAGTATTCACTATGTGGAGAGTTAATCATTACTTTCTTTATATTCCCTCAAGACAGAATGTCTTGAGAAGAGTTATTAGTTCTAAAGTTTAGACCCTCAATGAAGATTTTAAGGGTATATGGAAGCTTTTGATCATAGATAATAAGGTGAATGTAGAAAGTTTTAGGTTTTGAAATAATGGTAGCCATGATTTTTAAAAATGTACAAAAGCTTTCAGAATTATTAAAATTACTGCATATTTTCTTTCTGAAAGGAAATACGATGGACCAAATTTTTCAAATCATCCTAAACATTTCCTCTCGGCAATTTTATTTGCATAACATATTCTGGCACAAAACATTCAGTGCAATTTTAGAAATGAATGCCTGAGTTTTTTCCACATGTGAAAATAATATGTTGTTCAGAAAAATCTTATCTGTAGAACTATATAAACTAAAATGTGTCATTACTAGTAGTCCGCTTTTGATTACATTTTCTATCTACCCTACAAGGTATGTACTTGTCCCCATGATGTTATTTATGTTTCTAAAAGTGGTATATCATCTTGTCTAGAATTGTCTTTAGAATCTGTGGAACAATAAAAATTAACTGTTCGTATTCATCCTCAGAGAAGATTTGACCTTTGAAAATTATGAAAAGATAATTCAGTCCAACTCTAAAGAAAGTGTGGAAGACCAAACTGGAAAATGATAGTGCTTGGGTCAAACTTGAAATCCTACTTAATAATTATTTTATTCATTCATACATGAGTCCCTGGAAAATGTCTTATCATAGTTGATATAAATCTTCTCTACTTTGTAAATTTCAAACCTACTTCAGAGCCTTCACAGTCGGTGACCTGGTTTGCTAGTTGACTAAGAAGATGTGAACTTGTTTGATTTAACTATTATCTGTTAAGATTTCTCTGAATTCACACTCCCATCTCCCCTCCTAAGGTTGTCTTCTCCTCGTGTATATAAGTATGCTATTAACAATTTCCCTCTGTAATTGGCTCATTGGTACATTTGCAAAGAGGCACACAATCCTTCTGCTTGTAATTAAAAATTAGCTAAACAGTTTGTAACCAAACATGGAATCAGAATCACACAAGTCTGAAATATGAGCTAGAAAAGGCCTTGTTAGAAGCCCCCTATTCTTTTAACTCTCCTTTCAATGAATATCCAAGGGGTATAAGTGACTTAAACCCACACTCAATTAGTGGCAAAGATGAGATCAGCTCTTGCAACAAGTGCCTATCATTCTATTACCTTTTCTCTTTTTTACTACTTTATAAATTCTCATTAAATGGCCCAGAAAAAGAGAAGGCATGCAGATAATCACTGAGATAGCATACATGCTTTCATTCTAAATGTTCATAAGGAAAATAAAGCATAAGACACTGAAATTTGTTTGTTATTTTTAGGTCTGGTTTTCTCACAATATATTTTTACAGAAAACTTTGGTAGATAGATCATCACAACAATGTACTCTGTTCTAGTGTCTAGTGAAAGTGTAATCCCAAATTTAAGTGGATTCTAATATTCTTAAAAGGAATTTTGAATGTATTACTTAAAAAAAATTAGATACACAATGGCACTTTTTTCAACAATAAAACTGACAGTTTTACATAAACACAAGTTCGTAGAATTTATTTTAGCAACAAGAAGAGAGCTGAGACATTTCTCCATGGACTTTGAAGTAACCTCTGTGATGTCCTAAAATTTCTGGAGTAATATGAAAAGTAATGATATAATCTCCAAGAAAATTCAATGCTGAAGAAACAGCAATTATGTTAGCACTTTTTTTCTTGTCAGTTGATTGAAACTAGAGGCTTTTCTGCTTGTGTGTCAATCTTTTATAACTATACTAAACTATATACTAAAATTACATAGATTCTATCATAGAAATGAAACTTTGAGTAAAACCTAATAGAATTGTAGCTATGTCTTTATGAAACAAAAGACAGTCTAACATTAAAATATTCATAAAACTGGCATTTGCTCAAAGACATTTGTATAACTTATTAATATGGAAACAAAAGGCACCTTCACATCTCATCGAGGCTCCATGAAATAGGAGTATCATTGTTTTTTTGTTGTTGGTGGGGTTTTTTTTGAGTTGGAGTGTCACTCTGTTGCCTAGGCTGGCAGTGCAGTGGCACACTCACAGCCACCCCAGCATCAACTGGCTGGTCTCCAGCAATCTTTCCACCTCAGCCTTCCAAGTAGCCGGAACTATAGGCACACTCTACCACGCCCAGCTAATTTTTGATTTATTGTAGAGATGAGATCTCAAACCCGCGAACTCAGGCAATCCACTCACCTCAGCCTCCCAAAGTGCTGGAATTACAGGCTGAGCCACCGAGCCCGGCCAGGAGTATCATTTTTTAAATGTGAATTTGAAAATTCAAAGAAACTGATTGTGCTTACTCTAAGAGGAAGAGGGGAGTGGTAGATTACTATTTTTTTTTCTTTTTCCAAAATACTAACTAGAGATTATAACAGAAGTTGAAGTTTCTCCAAAGAATTACCTATTGTAAGGAAGAAGCTGAAGAATGAAATGGAGATTTACTTATGTTGATTACTTCTAATGGTATTTTTCAGCAATCTAATTTTATTTCTCACTTTTTAATAAGGCAAGTGTTTTCACATATATATGCATAAAAGGTGATACAGAAAGAAATGGAAGATTATGGTAAGCTGATTTTATTGTTTTGCCATGTACTTTTTTTTAATTATGAAGATGTGGGGTACAATTCAGGGCTAGGTATACAAACGTTGATTATGCAGGTACCCTTGTTGATGAGGTGTGCCCCTCCCTCCCCTAGCAGTTTC
>CAUYQG010100714.1:0-17072 GCA_963574415.1 Tarsius wallacei | reverse complement strand
TCTCACTCTGTCACCCAGACTGGAGTGCAGTGGCCGCTCCCGGCCACCGCAGCCTCGACCTGCTGGGCTCCGGCGATCCTTCCGCCTCAGCCTTCCAAGTGGCTGGAACTACAGGCGCGCGCTACCACGCCTGGCTAATTTTTTTGATTTATTGTAGAGATGAGGTCTTGCCAAGTTGCCCAGGCGGGTCTCGAACCCACGGGCTCAGGCAATCCACTCACCTAAGCCTCCCAAGGCGCGGGATTACAGGCTGAGCCACCGAGCCCGGCTCTTACTGCATTTTTATAGCTTTCCCATCACACTGAACAACGGTGAACTTTTAAAGATGCTTATATTTCATTTCTGCTGAAACAAAGTCAAATCATTACATTTCGGTCTTCTGCCAAATTTTTTGTATTGTTTTTTCCCAAAGGCGGCACTATCCTGTTCATCTCGGGGCAAGAACATCTACAACCACTAGATGGCAACCAACCACCATGGACTACCAAAGCCGCCAGTCCTTTACAAAATCAGTGCAGAAAATCTAAGAAGTTGGCAGGTGTGAAAGCTGTTGCTCCCTGAAGAAGATTTTTAAGCTCAATTTTCAAGCAGAGGAGAGTACAAACCAGTCTTAGCCTATTCTGAATCATTATGTCCTTTATCTTGTGCTCAGCTACCAAGAAGAGTGGCAGGTCAATGTGAATGCAAAAGACACTCACAGATGTTTTCTAACTTATCAAAATACAAATGACAAAGGTTTTAAAGTGTGTTTGAATTTTTTATAATGCTTTATATATCATAAGAAACAATTCAATTAAATGTTGGAGAGAAGTAATATGTTCTAAAGTAAAACTTGCATTAAAGTAAAATTGTATTAAAAGTATACAATTTGAGCAATAATCTAAAAAAATAGAAGTACATGAAGATATAAACAACACAAAATTGATTTGCATAGTTACAAAATTTTCCAGTGAAAGGATAAAATATAATGCTTCAAATTTTAGTCTACAAAATACTGACTAAACCATAAATAAATGTATTTATTAACCAGACAGCATAAAATGCAACAGCCAAACATATAAAACAATCTTCCTCAAAAGCATATGGACTCCAACAAATTAACTTCTCTATAAAAAGAAAATGCCTAGTAAAAAACGTTTACTACAATACCAATATTTTTAAAAGCATGGCTTTTCTAGCAAATTACTTGGAAACACAGACCTCAAATGACTTTTCCAGTGTGAAGTTAATGGTACAAATGCAAGGTGTCACATTCGGAGACAAACATTTATTGCAGGGACTGGAAGGCTCTGTTCCGGTATAATCAATCTGCAAGAGAAAAATATAGCTAAGCATTTCCTTGGAGAAAGTAAATACCTAAAACATTCTGAAATAACTTGCTATTAAAAGGAAAAACAAATCCCATGAAGCAACCTAGAGGGCCAAACAAAACCTGTTTTTAGGTCTTCTGTTTGTTTTGACAATGTGAGGTGGTAAAAAACCCAGAAAAGGCCTCTGCTGTTCTACTTGCTGACCTTCCAAGTAAAGTCCTCTTTCCCTTTTACCAAAAGAAATACATTCATGCATAAAATCATAAATATAAAATTCAAAACTGCAAGACGTATAAAGATTTAAATAGCTAAAACATCTAAACTACTGAAACACAAGATTAATAGGGATCAATAAACCAGCTTTTCCTCTTAAATCTTTCAATTTCAAATACTTTTCAGTCACCTCCGCTTCCAATGATACACTTTCAAATCTATATACATATATGGTTTTCAAGGGCTTTTTTTTTTTAACCTGGTATTGAATTTGTCTATGTTTGTCTTGGGTTCCTGGCAGGGAGCTTCACCTTTGGAGCTTTGCAGGTGATAGGATTATATCGCTGTCACTCACAAGCCTCTTACACCAGAGCTTATGTTAACAAGATGGCTCAGGATGGTTGTGGTCACAGAAAGACCAATCCTGTGATTAGGAGCTCTGGTCCAGCCCAACCTCTGGGAAGAGTGGGGCTAAAAATGTAGTTCAGCCAGTTAGTCAATGTTCAATCAATCATGCCTACATCATGAAGTCCCAATAACAACTCTGGACACTGCGGTGGAGGAGAGTTTTCTGGCTGGTGAGCCACGGATGTGGCGGGAAGAGGCCGTGCTCTGAGTGTTCAGCTCTGCATCCAGGGCTCTCCTAGACCTTGCCATGTGTCTACCGGGAACCGCTCTCGTTTGGTCAGAAGTGTGGGTCACCTTGGAGATCCCCAGACTTGCAACTGGCATCTGAAGTGAGGGAAGTCTTATGGGAGGTAACCAGAAGAGTCTGGGGACCCCCTGGATTTGGTGCCAGTTGTTAATAAGTGTGGGTACCTTGGGGGCTTGACTTGCAGCTGGTGTCTGACGTGGGGACAGTCTTGCTGCGGACCATGCCCTTAAACCTGTGGAGTCCGATACTAACGGTAGCTGGTGTCAGAACTGAATTACAGCATACTGGTTGATTTCTAAAGACCTAGCCTTATAGCCAAACTTTTAAAATATACTTTATTTTTTATAGTTTTAGGTTCTGAAGGGGTACAAGGAAATTTACTCCCAAATATGGCATTTTGCCTCAAGGTCTCTCCCTTTTTTAACTGCTTTCTCTCCAGGTTAAAATTATGCATTGCAGGAAAGTAGAGAAAGAACATAATCAGACCCGCCCCAGCCATTTTACAAGATAATGCCTGTCTTTCAGGTTCATTCAGCTTCCAGAGAACTATTTGCAAGTCATTAGGTTTCTCCATGCATTCATTCTCCCAATCACTTCTTGCCCCACAATAGAATTTCTCTTCTGCGGGCAACACCCTCGGGCCCCCTCCCACTGTGGGAGCTTTTCTGTCCTCTTAATAAATCCTGAATTCTCACTAAAAAAAAAAATTCTCCTGCCCATAACCTGTTTTACTAGAACGCAAGCCCCCATTCTCTCTGTGACCTAGAAGGTGTTTAAGTTTCTATAACTCACTGTGAAGCTGAGCCTTCATTCTGAAGGCTCCAGTGTACATGGGGGAAACCCCAAAAAACTGTAATTGTGTATTTAGTCTTACATTTATTCAGCCACCTTCAAAGTCCTCTCCATCTGATGCAATACACCTATCAAGATGCTTTTCCCACTGCTCAAAGCAGATTTTGAACTTGTCAATTTCGATGCCTTCTAGTGCTTCTGCCATTTTTTGTTTCACCTCTTTCACATCAGCAAAACGTTTTCCTTTGAGGATATTTCTCATCCAGGGAAACAAAAAAGAGTCACTGGGGCAAGATGGGGTGACTAAGAAAGGTGGGGCATGGGGGTCATGCTATCTCTTGTTCAAAAACCACCGAACACTCAGTGAAGCATGGGCAAATATGTTGAATCTCCAAAAAAAAAAAAATTCACTGGTGCTGAATGCAGCCTCTCACAATGCTAGCTGGTACTGATGACGATGGGTTCCCAGAACACTTACCTGGCAGGGGAAGCCTGTACTACAAGGGGTCCACCCTCTAAAAAAATTCCAGGTTTTGGGGGGCCCCCTCTTGTACACATCAAATAAAATGTGTATGCCTTTTGCTCTATTAATCGATCTGCCTCATGCCAGGAACTTTTCAGCAAACCTTCAGGAGGCCAATAGCTATGGTCCTCACAGTCTATAGCAAAATTAAAGAGAAAGTAGAGAGTTCCCATATACCCTCTGCCCTCCGGAACCAACTTCCTCTACTATCAACATCTAGCACCATAGTGGTACATTAGTTACAATCGATGAACCTACAGGTGCATCATTACCACCCAGAGTCCACAGTTTACATTAGGGCTCACTCTTGGTGTTGTATAGTCTATGGGTTTTGACAAACGTATTGACATGTATCCACCATTATAGTATCACACAGAACAGTCTCATTGCTCTAAAAATCCTGTCTATTCATTCCTTTCTTCCTGCTAACTTTTGGCAAGGACTATCTTTGCACTGTCTCCATAGCTATGCCTTTTCCAGAATGCCATATAGTTGAAATCATATAGAATAGTCTTTTCAGATTGACTTCTTTCACTTAATAATATGCATTTAAGATTTTATATGTATTTTCATGGATACATAGCTCATTTATTTTTAACACTGAATAATAATCCTACTGCCTGGTTGTACCACTGTTTATTTATCTACCCAAGAACATGTTGGTTGCTTCCAAATCATCACAATTACGAACAAAGTTGCTATAACATCCATGAGCAAGTTTCTGCGTGGACATACGTTTTCAACTCACTTGGGTAAACAGGAGTGCAACTGCTGGGTCATACAGTAAAAGTATGTTTACTTTTGCAAGAAAATACCAAACTGTCTTCCGAAGGGGTTGAACCATTTTGCATTCTCACTGACGCCAGGTGAAGTTTGGTATGTTGCTCCAGGGTTCTTTGATGTCACCACAGAAAAGCATTTCAGATAGAGTCCCAAGTATATGACAGAATTTATTAGAGAGGGAGAGACATGCTCAAGAGGAAGCATGGGTCCCTTAAGAGAGTGCACATGCTTGCCTTTGACAAGAGGCTGCAGGTACCGAGTTTTGAGTTTTGATTACCATCTCTCAACCCTCTAAGGTCACAAGGACCTTCTAAATAATTAAAGTTATTGCCTAACCTGATTTGAGCTTTTCTTAGAACATCATATCTGTGTTTTGGGTAATTCCCTGTTGTTTCTGTGATTTCCTGCAGGTCTGGTGGGCCTGGCCGGTCAGGTGAAGGTCGTGTTCCAGTAAGAAAGATGTCTGAACGCTTACCCTATTTTAATTTAAACTACCCCCAAGAAACGTACCTATGTCTAACCTACACTGAACAGCCTGCCTTACTATCAATGAATGACAGTTCCTGTTGTTCCACATGCTTCTCAGCATTTGGTGTTGTCTGTGTTGTAGATTTTCACCATTCTACTAGGTGTGTGGTAGTATCTCACTGCTGTTTTAATTTGCAATTCCCTAATGTCACACAATGTTGAGCATGTTTTATATGCTTACTTGCCATCTGCACATTATAGACTGCACGTTTGTGTTCCCCCAAAATTCACATGTTGAAGCCCTAACCCCCAGTGTGATGGTATTTAGAGGTGGGGCCTTTGGGAAGTGATTAGCTTTAGGTGAGGTCATGAAGACAGAGGCCACATGATGGGATTAGTGTTCCTGTATGAAGAGGGAGAAAGACCACAGTTCTCTCAAACCCTATCATCTGAGGACAAAGCAAGACAGCCATTGACAAAGCCAGTAAGAGGGCTCTCACTAAGAACTGAATCTACCAGCATCTTCATCTTGGACTTCCCAGACTCTAGAACTATAAGAAATAAGTATCTGTTGTTTAAATCACCCAGGCTATAGTATTTGGCTATAACAGCCCCAGCTGATGAGGACAATGTATATCCTCTTTGGTAAGGTGTCTATTAAGGTCTTGTGTCCATTTTTTACCAGGTTGTCCACTTTTTGATGGTTGAGTATTAAGAGTTGTGAATTTTGAATAACAGTCCATTATCAGTAAGCTACTTGCAAATATTTGCTCCCAGTCTGCAGCTTGTCTTCTCATTCTCTTGGTAAATGAGAATTTTATGTTGAACAGTCCTAATTATCTGTTCCTTAATAACATTAAAAAATTAATCATCTAATCTTTATTTCCGAAACTGAACATATAAACCTTATAAACAGATATTTAATTTCTCTCTATAATTGAAAAAAGACAAAAGGTCAAAATCTGTATAAGGAAATAAAGCTAGCATCTAATTACAACATTCAGTTGCTTCTTAAAAACCATTCATTTCGCTTAATAAAACTTGATTCTTTCAAATTCTGATATAATCTCCTACAGAAATGTTTTCCATTAAAGCTTATCTGTTTACTAGTGTAACTTCGTTTAGACCAAATTTTCTTTCACTGCAAATATCTAAGAGAAGCCAGGCACATAACTACAACAAATAAAACTAAAAACACAGGTGTCCTAAATGAAGAGATGCAAAGCCTGTATAACTTTTCACCAGATCTGTTGGACCACAACTTTCCCTCCAGGGCCTAGTCATGCAAAACATTCCACTTAAACACCAAGTTTTACAACGTTTAAGAGATGAAAGATGAGACCATTCAAAAGAATAAATTATATTTTTAAATCGCTGTACACTTTCTCCCTCTTATTAAAGACTAATCTAAGCATTTTGATTTTACAAAGTTCCCAGCTGGGCCTATTCCCATGTTCTATACTTTTGAACAGAAACCTCTCAAATCACTCTCTTTAGAATCAGTTTCTATGGCAATGTCTGAAAAAGAGTGCATCCACTATGACTAAGCAAGGAGATACAGTCTTTACTTAACTGAACAAAAATAATTAATTTGATGGACTTTGCAATCTAATAAATTATACCATATATAATAAAACTGAGTATTTTATTAGAACTGAGAATAATCACTGAATACTAAATTACACCTGAACAAAATCAAAGAGTACCTATAACACCTTCATCATAATCTAGTGATTACAATTTTTAAAATGTATTTTTAAATTACATGTATTCTGATTCCATGAGAATCAAAAAGAACTGTTTGAAAAAATTATTACAATTAACATATGAAGACTTACTATGTATAAGTCATGATATGCAGTATAAAATACTAACAAAAGCAACGATATCTGATACAAGTCATAGTGCCCTTCCTTTCATACACACATTTCCTCTAGTCCTCAGCAAAATCCTACAGGGCCAGCTCCATTTCACATAAAAAGAACAAATTCAGAAACTTGCCCAAGTTTCACCCAAGCAGTAATAGCGGGTGCTAGGCTAGGACCAAGGATTTCTGACTCCAAGCCCAATGTTCTCTCTCCTAAATTTCTTTTCCACCAAGAATAATCAGGCCCTTTTGTCCTCTAGCAGTCTACTTTGCTAAAGATAGCATACAGATACCAAGAAAACGAATACAAAGTGCTACCTGCCAAAACGAAGGGCATAAAGGAATAATAACTAGTAGATGGACCAGTACTTTCCTACAGAGAAGACATGAATATCTGAACAGAGTTGTAAAAGAAAGATGGAAAAATAAGACAAAGAGGGGACATATAGAGAAGAAAGAGGTAGAAAGCACAGGCATATTTAAGGTATATTAAAACTCATGGAGAGTTCACATTGGCAGGAAAAGAAGCAAGGTAAGAAGGTAAATGGGGGCCCTTATCACACACTATGTTTCACTGATCACTGTTTATTGAGTGTATACTGCCAAGGCATCATAAGCACTTGACACACATACATCATCTCACTTTAAAGGTACGACATCCCCCCAAAGTTTGTTTTCATTTTCCTTATTTTAAACCAGAAACTGTCACTTAGGAAGATCTGATAATGTTCCCAAGATCACCCAGCTAGTAATTCTAAACAAGAATGTGAACTCAGGCCTGCCCGTCTCCGACACCTACACTCTTTTCCACCATACTATACCCTTGCAGGAAATGGACATGTCCTTTCTAATGGACAAACGCAGGATCTGCAGATTATAAGGATGAAGAGAGGCCAGGCACGGTAGCTCACACCTGTAAACCCAGCACTTTAGGAGGTCAAGGAAGGAAGACTGCTTAAGCTTAGGAATGCAAGACTAGCCTAAGCAACACTGCAAGAGCTCATCGCTACGAAAAATTTTTTTTAAATTAGCCGGGTGTGGTGGCATGTGCCTATGGTTCCAGTTACTCAGCAAGCTGATGCAGAAGGACTGCCTGAGCCCAGAGGTCAAGACTACAGTGAGTCATGATCATGCCAGCCTGGGCAAAAGAGTTAGACCCTGACTTAAAAAAAAAAATCACACTCCATGCTCTTTCTGAAAGCTCCATTATGATGTAATCATTCATTCACCTAGTATTTACTGAATGCATATGTAATCCAGGCAAGGAGGATTCGGCCTAGTACCTAACCTCCTGGAGTTCAGCATCTAATACAGGAAACAGGCATTAAAATGAATGTTTTGATAACAGTAGCACAGAAGTACTATGGAAACGCAACCCAGTCTAGTCAGCAAATTTCTCCATGAGAACCGCTGAGTAGTTCTTATCTCCAGGGAGACAGCACAAGGAGAGACTACATCCCTGACTGAGGGCTTAGCATGTGAATAGACCCAAAAGGTACAAATTAGGACTTCAAAAAAAGTTCCGAATTAGGGATAAAGATCTGAGAATCCATCAGATGTTCTCCAGTTACCTAACTTTTCTACAATCATCCGCAATCAGAAATTTAAAAAATGTAAGCCTCAGGAAAATAACCGAGGAACTCGATTGCAGAGTAGTAGCTGAAGGGATAGGTTTTCCAACTTTAAGCTACAGCAGTGTGGGCCTTGCAACCCAGGTGATGAGAGGTGGAGAGGGCCACTCCAGCACTATTCTAGAATTCCTGATAATGGCAGCATTGACAGCTCCAGCAGATGGCACCCTTCACACAGATACTGGTACCTGCGGACGATACAGAAACACCAGAAGCAACAAAAAAGCTCAACCAGGTACAGCAGACATCAGCTGGGAGCTAGGAAGATCGTGGCACTACCCTGCTCTAGGTGACTACAGCAGATCACTTTTTAGTTTTGTGTTTTAGTTTTATGTCACTAAGTGTGACATCACAGCAGCAAATTTCTCATTGTCACTAAGAGATCTCAGGCAAAAAGAGAAGGCTATCCACCTTCTTACCTAAGAGGATGTAAGTTACATAGCATCTTGCCCAAGACTCAAAAGTAAGTGATAGCGTAAGTTTTCTGGTTACTATTGTTGTAGACTAAGTAATTAATTTGTATAATGCAGGCCTATGAATTTTGAGAGTAAGAGAAAAGTAAAAGGGGCACAATAAGGCAGCAAGGGATCCTGGAGGACTGAACAACACTCTTTAAAGTGTTTAAGTAGCACCTGTAGTTCCAGCTACTTGGAAGGCTGAGGCAGAAGGATTGCCTGAGTCCAGCAGGTCGAGGCTGCGGTGGCTGGGGGCGTGCCACTGCGCTCCAGTCTGGGCGATAGAGTGAGACTCCAACTCAAAAATAAATAAATAATTTA
This sequence comes from Tarsius wallacei, assembly GCA_963574415.1. Classification (NCBI taxonomy): domain Eukaryota; kingdom Metazoa; phylum Chordata; class Mammalia; order Primates; family Tarsiidae; genus Tarsius; species Tarsius wallacei. The sequence continues at coordinate 8,054 of CAUYQG010100714.1, read as the reverse complement.
CAATGTCTCCTTTTTATTAAACAGATAATACATCAATGTAGAAAATATTCTACCCTCAAATACAGATACACAGGACAGCACCAGATTAACTCAACTGCTCTAAAAAGCAGTGGTAACTAGGATCTAGTCATCAGATAAAGGAGGTAAAAGAAAGAAACACCCATATTTAAATTATTTAGAACCTCATACAAGTTAGCAGTTAAAATAAATGTTTAGAAACCTCATAGTCTCGCTAGATCATTTTGCTTTTGAAGATTAGTTTAAAAAGAATTATCAAAAGCTTAGTTCTAAACTCATAGCTAAAAAAAAGTTTAATCCTTTATATCCTAAAAAACTCCACAAGTCATATAAAATCTATTGTGTTTCTATAAATTAGTCTCTAAGTGAGAATCATAAGGTAAGGATTTACTTCTAATCCAATCAGTAAATCACAATCTCAAGCCTGGCAATGACAAATGAATTAGGTAATCAATCCACAAATATAAACTGTCTTTGAAGAAAGGATAGTAATAGGCAAGGTCAGCTGTTATTTCCCAAATACATACTCCATGCCAGTATTGTTCTTAGTTTTTTATAAACGAGGAAAGTGAGATTCAGAGGTTAAATGACTACAAACAGCTAGTATGTGACTACATCAGTCTTACAGGGCTGCTGTACCACAGACTGAATGTCTTCAAACAAGAGAAATTTATTCACTCACAGTTCTGGAAGCCAAAAGTCCAAATTCAAGGTTGTCAGCAGAACCAAACTCTGAGGGTCTGGGTAGGGACTCCCTTGCCTGTTCCAAGCTTCTAGCAGTGGCCAACAATCCTAGTAGCTCTCTGGCTTGCCACAGCATTTCTCTGCTGTTGCAAGGCATTCTCTCTACATCACTGTCTTCACATCATCTGCCCCCTGTTATCTGTATCTGTTTCTTCTCATAAGCAGCACCAGTCATGTTAGATAGTGATCTACCTTAACAAACTCATCTGAACTTGGTTGCATCTGTAAGGACCCCATTTCTGAATAAGGCCACATTCACAGATATCAGGAGTTAGAAATTCAACAAATCTTTTGGGGGAACACAATTCAGTGATATAATCATTATCAGTTTAGCTCCAAAGTTGCTATTCTTTCCATTAAACTGCACCACCGCCTCCCATAATCTTTTCTTTTTCCCCCCTCCCCTCCCATAATCTTAAATAGCATGAACTCTACAATAATTTGTATACGGATTTCAATTTAAAAGACACTAAATTATAAAATAAAATTTGTGCCAATCATTAATATGCTAATATTTTAAATGGTACTATCCCTGTCTTTCTTTAAAATCTAAAATAAAGATGAAAAACAACAACTTTGTTGTGATTGGAAGTCATCATCCCAGGACCATCTTAATTTAGTTTGAAATAGGATTTCTTTTTTTTTTTTTTTTTTTTGAGTTGGAGTCTCACTCTATCACCCAGGCTGGAATGCAGTGGCACACTCACGGCCCAGCATCAACCTGCTGGGCTCTGGCAATCCTTCTGACTCAGCCAATCCTTCTGTCTCAGCCTTCCAAGGAGCCAGAACTACAGGCACACACTGCCATGCCTGGCTTATTTATTTATTTATTTATTTATTTATTGTAGAGACGAGGTCTTGTCAAGTTGCCTGGGCTGATCTCAAACCCGCAGGCTCAGGCAATCCACTCACTTCGGCCTCCCAAAGTGCCAGGATGACAGACTCAGCCACCAAGCCCAGCCTGAAATAGGGTTTCATAATACAAATTTCCATACACAAAGTTTTTACATATGGCATTTAACTCATTTCTACAAATAAAAAGTAAATAAATCCCACCATGAAGTTTGAGTTTACCCCTCAAAAGTCTAACTGAAGTACCAAATTATAAAAACTGCTTATGACACAACGGATGGCAAGCGCTTTGTTAATTATACACACCCCCCCGACTATATGATAGGGTAGGTCAAAGAAACAGATAATTAATGAAGAAAGTAGGGCTTTGTATGAAACACTGCTTTCATGAAACTATAATGAATGTCTCAATAGCAGTGGCCTCCGCCTCTGTATCCCGTGCTCCTTCCCACCAAAATTCTCATGTTGCCTCACATCATGTGTCATCCATCACTGGTCTTATCTCTATTCCTAGTCCCATTTCTGTGTCCCTACATGTATTCACTTGGTTGACACCACATCTTCCCTCCCACTTGAAACTCCTACCATCTGTTTTTCAAATGCACAGTGGTCTTGTAAAAATAAGCCCTACAGAAGTGGTTTAACTTTTTTTGTTTCACTAAACACTAGACTTACAAAAGAAAAAAATTCACAGCGATAGTTCATTGGATTCCTTAACCTCACACCCAACTGTGGTCTTCTGATTGATACCTCTCAACGACACTGGCATTGAAACCAAGAAACCAAGGTCCAAACCTAGGCATCACCTTTGATATTAGTCCCCAACTTCTGCTCATTCTTCCTCAGCAATCTACTACTATCCTTGAATTTGACTCTTCTGCTTCCATCACAGTTCAAACTTGGAGATCTCGGGCCAGTTTTTTCAAAGGGAGAAGAAAAAGTACATTAAGTACTTTTCTTAGAAGTATCTTTTTAAAAAGTCAAGTAGAAACAAATAATTTCTAAACATTTTAAGAGGCCAAATATAATTGGATATGAGACCTGAGCACTTAAAACAAAAGCCAGTTTGTTCACTACATTAGCAAACAATGTCATTAGATGCTTAAATGTCACAAACATTCCTACATTTTAATTCATTTTAGAAATTAAACTACAAATTGATGCAATTGGTGGTTGGTCTGGGGCAGGGGTCCCTGGCCCCCAGGCCACTGACCCCGTGCTGGGCTGCACAGCCAGAGGTGAGCGGCAGATGAGCCAGCGAACCTTCATCTGGATTGACAGTTGCTCGCTCGCATCATCACCTGAGCTTGGCCTCCTGTCAGATGCTCAAAGACGCGTAGATCCTGTTGTGATCTGCGCATGTGAGGGGTCAAGACTGCATGCTCCTTATGAGAATCTAATGCCTGATGACCTGAAGTGGGGCTGAGGCAGCGAATCTAGCACTGGGAGCAGCTGCAAGCACAGATGAACATCAACGGTGAAGTCTGACTGTACGACCTCCCCAACCCCCACCCCTCAGTCAGTGGGAAACTGCCTTCCACAAAACCGGTCCCTGATGCCAAAAAGTTGAGGACCGCACCGCTGGTCTAGGGTTTCCAATTTTTCAGAACTGGTAAGTGTACAGCAGTCTTTTCCTTCTCAAATAAGCCTCAAAAAATGTGTGTGTTTAGAGGGGTACTCAATGCCGTTTAAAAAAGTGTACTCCCCGTTTGCTGCAGCATTTGCCAATTAACCTGTTCACTAAATTTTCAGCACTCTCCAGATTACTGTTCATAGGCAAACTTGTTTTGCCTTTAGATATGGATAGATATTCTAGTTACGCAAGTTTGATCTTCAAGTATATAACATTTTCCTTGGCTGATTTCAGTAACTCCTTCAGACCCATAATACCATTCTGATGATAAATTCTCAATAAACTGTTTTAAGATGTCTTGATTGGACCCACTGAGTTTCTTTCACTCATTCATTCATTCAAACCCGAGTTCTGTTAGGCACTGTGCTACAGGATGGATGGGAATACCCAATAGAAAAATACATTGTTCCACAAGAGAGTTTATAGACAAGCAGGATAGAAAGTCACATTTATCAAATTACAGGATATAATATGATAATATGATGGGCTGTAAGCTAGCACTTACCGAAACTGAGAGAAACATATATACCAGGTGGGGAAAGAGAGGAAACAGAGAAGACTTTCCACGTTGACAAGAACTAAATTTGTAAAACAAGGTAGAATAACAAAAGGAAGGTCATTTCAGGTAAAACTATCAGCACGCCACATTCCAGAAACTACAGGAGTTTGCTATGGCTAGAGCAGAAGGAAGGAGAGTGGTGGGAGATGAGGATGGAGAAGTAGAAAGTAGCTTACCACGAAAAAAACTGCATTCTATGTTAAGGAATTTGCATGGTATCCTGAATGCTAGAGGGAGCCAGCCAGAGGATAAATTTTAAGCAAGAGAATAAAATATTCAGACTAAGCTTTTGAAAAGATCTCATATGCAGAGAGATTAAAGGGAACGTTAGGCCAGAGGCAGAGAAAGTAGATAGAATGCTACTGCAATAATAGAGGTGAGAAATGTTGAATGGCAGGAGGAATGAAAAAGAGAAGACAGAGTCACAAAATAGAGAGAAAGCAGAACCTACAAATGCAGAGGCTAGAGCTGAGATGAGGGCAAATGTGGATGGCAATGCCATTCACTGGCAGGTTCACCGTCACTCTTCATGTCACGAAATCAAAGGTCAGTGTTCTCAGTCCTGCTCTTCTGTAAGCCACAAGCAGCAGCATTTGGCATGGTGTGCACATGCTTTCGTTGACACCGGTTTCCAAGATGCCACCTTGCTTTTCAACTGCCTCACTGGCTGCCCCTTTTCAGTCTCCTTTGCTGGACTTCCTTCCTCTCCCCAGCCTCTAAACACTGGAGGGAATCAGGGCTGTCTGTGGACCTTTCACTTTCCTTTGATCTATAACTCTCAAGATTTCATCCCATCTTTTGCCTTTCTACATCAGCTATGCGAAATTACCCTCGAAACATGGAACTCTAGTCTCAATCTTCCCCCTGAACTCTAAATTCATACATTCAATTGCCTACTCATTATTTCCAACTTGGATGTCTAACGGCATCTCATCCTAGCAAGTCAACTATTGAACTATGTTCTGCTTCGACTTCCCAACCTCTTAATACTGACTGGCATATTTAAAATCTTCTTTTCTGGCCAGGCTCGGTGGCTCAGCCTGTAATCCCAGCACTTTGGGAGGCCGAGGTGAGTGGATTGCCTGAGCCCGTGGGTTCGAGACCCACCTGGGCAACTTGGCGAGATCTCATCTCTACAATAAATCAAAAAATTAGCCGGGTGTGATAGCACGCACCTGTAGTTCCAGCTACTTGGAAGGCTGAGGCGGAAGGATCGCTGGAGCCCAACAGGTTGAGGCTGCGGTGGCTGGGAGCGGCCACTGCACTCCAGTCTGGGTGACAGAGTGAGACTCCAACTCAAAAAAAAAATTCTTTTCCTACAATCTTCTCCATCTTGAAAAATGACAACTCCGTCCTTCCAGAGAGAAGCCAAAATAACTTAAAGTTACCTTTGATTCTTCACTTTCTCACGCCCCGCATTTCCACTGCATGACAAAATTCTACTAACTCTCCTTCCACAATAATCATAAATCAAACTGCTTTTCGTTGCAACCATTCCACGGTGATCATCATCTCCTGCTTGAATTATTGCAATATCCTCTTAACCAGTTGCTCAGTGATATTATGATTTATAACAAGAAACATATACTTGATCTTTGCTCCCATAGAGCTCCTAAAACCCTGAGGTCTCCAGAGTGATAAGAGCATCTTTTGCATGCTAGTGAGATGTCTGGCGGCTGGGGCCCCTAAGTACCTTCAGGATTGGTGCTGGTTAATGGGAGGACCAAGGCCTGAGTAGAACATCTGGGGAGGGGAGAAGGGTTACAGGTTGAGCTGATCTTGACCAATGGCCAATGATTTAATCATTCATGGGTATGTGATGAAGCCTTCATAAAAACCCAAAAAGACAGGGTTCAGCGAGCTTCCAGATAGCCGAACACATAGAGGTGCCTAGAGTGTGGCCCCCAGTGAGTATATGCTAGCTTCACACCCCACTTCCCCTTCCTTTGCCCCACACATCTCTTCCATCTGGCTACTCATCTGTGTCCTGTGTCCTATTCTGTATAACAAACGGGTTTCCCTGAGATCTGTGAGCCACTCTACCAAATAGATCAAACCTAAAGAGGAGTCATGGGAATCTCAACTTACAGCAAGTCAGTCAGATGTACAGGTCACATCTGGGACTTGCAAATGGCATCTGAAGTGCGGGGTTGGCGGGTAGTCTCATGGGACTGAGCCTCTAACTGAAGGATCTGCTGCTAGCCCCTGATAGATAGTACCAGAACTCAACTCAATTATACAATCCTGGCTGGTATGTACTGGAGAATCTCGTATCAGAACTGGATGGTGTAGGGGGAAAAAGTCCCACACATCTGATGTCAGAAGAGTCCAGTGGTGTACAAAAGCAGAAAAAACAATGCTTTTTTTCCACCAGAAATACCCCGCTTCCCCTCTTATTCCCCAAGCAGTTTCTCCTTGTGAAGGCCAGAGTGACTCTTTTAACCGTAAGTGAAATCATGTCCCCTGTCTATGCAAAACCTTCCAGTCATTTCCCATGACACTGAGTGCAGAGGCCAAACTCCTTACAGAGGCCTATGTGACATCACCCCAGTACTTCACCACTCCACCCTCATCTTCCACTCTTCTCCTGCACTGTTCACACTGCCCCAGCCATACTGGCCTCTTTGTTGTTCCTCCAATGCCCTACTAAAGCACATTCCTGAGGACCAATGCTCCTCCTGTTTCTTCTGCCCAGAACGTTCTTCCCTCGAATATCAGTATGGTTCACTCTCTTACCTCTTTTAGATTTGCTCAAATACAACTTTACTGAGGCCTCCCCTGGCAACCCCATTAACCCTTTCTTCATTTTTCTTCATAGTACTTTCACCATCTAACATGCTTCAGATGTAGCGAATTAAGGAGTGAGTTAATTGGAGATGGGAATGGACGTTACCAACAATCTTTTCAAACAAAGAGAATACAAACCAGTCCCTAGAGGAAACAAAACAAGAGATCAGAGTGCTAGAGTAAGAATACCAGCTGCGTGATTAAGCAAAAGGCTTAACCTTAGACTCAACACCCTCATTTAAAAAAAAAGGGAGAGAATGTCACCTTTATAAAGTGTCACTATATCAACTGACATGATGTATGTAAAATTCTCAGCAGAGTTAATGCTCAAAAAATGTTAATAATTATTCAAAGTTTTATTAAGAAATAGAATTAAGATAATCTGGGCATAATACTTGCACCTGAAGTCCCAGTTCAGGAGGCTGAGGTAGTAGGATCGCTTGAGGCCAGGGGTTCGAGACCAGCCTGAGCAAAGTAGCAAGACTGTCTCTAAAGTTTTATTTTCTTAACAAGTCAGCTATAGTGGCACATGCCTGTAGTCTTTGCTACTTGGGAGGCCAAGACAGGAGGATCACTTGAGCCCAGGAGTTCAAGGCTGCTGTGAGCTATGACCACACTGCTGCACTCCAGCCTAAGTGATAGGGCAAGATCCTATCTCAAAAAAAATTTAATAGAATTAAGATGGAATATTTTTTATTTTTAAGGAGAAACCAGAACATATTTACATGCTGAACAGAGACAGAAAAAAGGCTGAAGAAAACAAGAGTGATACTATTCAATACTCCAATAACTTGTTTTAAAAAAAAACTTGTCTGCAAAGCCACACACCTAATTTGCTTTTCACATTACACATAACGTCTTTTACTATGAAATCAAGTTCACTCAATATTAACTGCAGTGTCCAAACTACTAGACTCTCACATCTAGATGATCTAGCTCTCAACCAAATGACATACAAATCTTCCTATAGTCCTATGTTGCAAAGACTGTTAACCCCTCACCCCAATTTCCATGCTACCTTTCTTCCATAGCATAAAACGAGAGTTTTTTTACTAGCTGAGACCCTTGTCATCAGAATAAAAAGTATATTTTCAGCCTCTCTTGCAGTTAAAGTGGACTTGTTATTAAGTGGAGGTAGTATGTAGCAGCTTCCAAGAATCTTCTTTAAAAGACCTTTATTTAAGCCAGGCTCGGTGGCTCAGTCTGTAATCCCGCACTTTGGGAGGCTGAGGTGAGTGGATTACCTGAGCCCGCGGGTTCAAGACCCGCCTGGCCAACTTGGCGAGACCTCATCTCTACAATAAATCAAAGAAATTAGCCGGGCGTGGTAGCACGCGCCTGTAGTTCCAGCTACTTGGAAGGCTGAGGCGGAAGGATCACCGGAGCCCAGCAGGTCGAGGCTGCGGTGGCCGGGAGCGGCCACTGCACTCCAGTCTGGGCGACAGAGTGAGACTCCAACTC
>CAUYQG010100713.1:0-49771 GCA_963574415.1 Tarsius wallacei | reverse complement strand
CACTGATGAGATGAGGGAAGTTTTCTTGAATAATTTCATGGAATGATTTTTCCAAGGTAGTCTCTGTCTCTCTTTCTGCTTCAGGATGTCCAATTACTCTTAGTTTTGGTCTCTTGAAATAATTGCTATCTCTTGAAGGTTCTGTCTTTTTAACCTTCTTTTCTGTGTTGACAGTTTGGATTAGTTCTATATTTTGGTCCTCAACCTCTGAGATCCCTTCTTCTTCTTGGCTAATTCTGCTTTCCATGCTTATCAGTTTGTTATTTATTTCCATCACAGTATTCTTTACTGCTGTTATTTCTGTTATTGGCTCCTTCCTATTTTCCTCTTGTCCCTCCTCAATTCTTTTTATTTTCTCTATTAATGTCTTGATATCTGGGTTTGTAGTTTGAGACCAGTCATTCTCAGAGCTCTTCATTGTTTGCGTTCTGAAGTCTGTTTTCTCAATGTCTGACTTTCCAGGAGGTCTGTGTGAGAACCATATTCTTCTTTTGGTTTTTCTTCAATTATGTGGATTTTCCTTCCCTACCCTGTTTTTTAATTCTATTGTTCAGGGATAGTGGGTTTACTTTAACTTCTGTTTGCTCAGTCTCCTATTCTTCCTTATGTGAATCCTCTGACTTTGTTTATTTATGAAGCTGGACTGTGGGTTGGGGGCTGTTCTTTTTGCAGTTTTGAGATTTAATTGAGGGGGGAGCAGTGGTTCAAAATCTATTTGCAGATCTCAGTATCCACCAGCAGGTATATGGGCACCCTGGAACCCACTTCCCACTGCCTTATAATCTGTCCATGCAGTGGGGGTATAGATTTGCTCCCTGGAAGCAAAATGAGGTAAGCAAAAGGAACATAATGGAAAAAGGAAGGGGAAGGGGTGCAAGAGGAAGGTGGAGAGAGAGAAAAGAGTAAGAGGGAAGACAGACAGAACTACCAACTAAAAGATGAAAAGAGACACAAAGACAGAAAAGTGTAAAAAAAAAAAACTAAAACATACAGATAATCATACAAATGCACAGTCCAACAAAAACCTGCCTATTGATGTACTCTTCCGATACATAAACAGGAAGTCTAAAGAATGGGAAAAAATCAGTAAAATAACAGAACTAAAGCAACTACAAAAATGTTATCAAAAATAGAGAAAAAAACTAAAACTAAAACCAAACAAAAATGAGCAAAACAAACAGACAAAAAACAAAAATTAAAAAAAAAAAATGAAAACAAGGAACCAAACTCGCTCTGAGGTTGTTTCTGTAAGTCCAACGTCCTTTCAGGTCTGATATCGAGCCCCTCCCTTCTGCTCTCAGTGCAGGCAGGTAGGGCTGCTCACAGCTTGGGTCAGATGCCCCAGGCCTACTTTGGAAGGAGAATGGATCAGATCTGGACTCACCCGGCTTGCTGCCTGTCAAGTCTGCCACTCAGATCTGACCTGTCTGTGTCTGATCCAACATGGGGGAGGGACTTCTGTCTCTCCCAGTTTGATGAGATTACCTTAGGTTCCAAGTTGGAGGCTGGGCAGAGCTAGGCGGAGCTGCAGATCTCTGCCTGGTCCTGGGACAGGTAAAATGGCTGCCATCGGCATCTCCTCACTGCATATGGGGCTCCTCTCAGCTCTCCCCAATCTTCCCTCTCCACTGATCAGATCCAGGGGTCCAGCTGATCCACTACAACAGGTGATGGTGTGGGCCAGGCATTGAGAATCAGCTGGTTTCAGCAGGTTTTTCTCGGGAGTGAATAACAGTAGACGATCTTGCATGCCTACACTTCAATCTCAGGGCAGTGGGGGCTTTCAGTTACTCTCAGAGGGGGGGCCCCAGTACATGAACCCAAGTCTCCCCTCAGACGGACTTTCACTCATCCACCAGCGCATGCCTACTCATGAAGAGTCTTTATGGACACTTGCTTTTGTGGAGATTCTCACAGTCCAACCTGTCCAGTCACCATCTTAAGCTCCACCCTCCTTTATTATTAGTAAGTTCTTTCCTGTTTAAGAAGAAATCCCCTGTCACAAGTTCATACAGATGTTCTCTTGGGTTAACTTGGTAAACTTTATTGCTTTACCTTTTACATTTAGATCTTAAATGTGATTTTTCTTTGTCTTTTTGAAAAATATTCATTCTAGTCAATTATTCAGGACAAAATATAGAAAAGTAGGAAATCACATTAAATGAAAAAACAAATTAATTGTAAAGCAGTCTGAAAATATTATATATATTTAAATTTCTTGGATTTGAACATGGGATCTTTATTCACAAGATACATTGAGAGCTGTCACTGCAACATCAGTAGCTTTATTCTGAAAGGATAAGAGAAGGAAATAGTTTAATTTTTTGAAAAATAAAAAAATTCAAAACTTCTAGTTATTTATTGCAGCAAAAGGGTAGTCAAATTCCTGCTTAGAATGAGTTCAGATGATTTAGTAAGGATTTTGGATTAAAAAAAATGGGGTTCATATCTCAGATCTGTCACTTCCTAGGTGTCACTGCTGCTGTTATTCACCTGTGTGATCTCATCTGTAAAATGAAAATAATACCTAGTTCACTGGGTTAAAGTGAGAGGTAGTTAAACATCATTTCTGCTTCATTTGTCACTGTGTCTCCAGCACTTACAACAGTGTATGTCACATTTTAGGAACTTAATACTGCATTTTCATCTGTCTTACACTATGATTATTAGCCTATTTACTCTCTAATTAGAACAAGTTCAGAGGCTTCATTGAGGGTAAAAGGCAAGAGATCATGAGGTAATTTGGAAACTAGGAAAACCAAACACCATATATTTTCACAATGTTGTCAAAGCAACATTAGATGAGACAGCTTAATGTTAACACTCAAGAAAAAGTAGAACATCATCATTCTGAAATGTCCTTGAAGGGCCAGAAATAGAATAATTAGCATGTCTTTGCAAGCCCAGATAGTGCTAGAAAGACCAGTTTAATTTCCTTTCCTGAAACGTTGTCCTGAAAAGTTATCAAATTAATGCTGATAAAGGGAAAACTGTACATTTAATCTCTTTACTCATAAAAAAGTCCTTTAATTTCATCCCCCAACATTCCTGGGAATATACTGGATTCCCAGGCTCCTCAAAGTGTTGGCCTTGGCCCCAATAGCATCAACATCAAGGGGGAGTTAGACTCTCTGCCCTTCCTCAGACCTACTGAGTCACAATGTGCATTTTTAACAATCCCATTCACAATAGCCACAAAAAAATGAAATGCCTTGGTATCTTCCTAACCAGAGAAGTCAAAGAAACTTTACAACAAAAACTACAAAACACTGTTCAAAGAAATCAAAGATGACACAAACAAATGGAAATATATTCCATGCTCATGGATTGGAAGAATCAACATTGTTAAGATGTCCATCCTACTCAAGGCAACCTACAGACTTAATGCAATATCCATTAAATTACCAGGAGTATTCTTCTCAGACTTGGAAACGATGATACTGGAATTCATATGGAAACATAAACGACCACAAGTAGCCAAAACAATCCTCAGTAAATAAATAAGTAAGCGGGAGGTATCAGGTATCACACTCCTAGACTTCAAACTTTATTGTAAAGCTACAGTAATCAAAACAGCCTGGTACTGGTACAAGAATAGGCATACAGACCAATGGAACAGGATAGAGATTCTGGAAGCAAAACCTCAATTTCTCTACCAATTCATCTTCAACTAAATGTGGCTTTCTAAAGTAAAACATCCATTGATCTAAATGGCTAGACCTAGAAATGGTCTCCTTCCTGATGGTCCTGAGCAAATATTCTCCACCATCACACAGCAGCTCAGTCTGTTGATGAAGACTCCAGTTTTACTGGCCAGCATCATTCATGATCAAGACATGGTCTTGAAGACTCACCATTGGGTCTTCAAGAATTTTAGCTGTGCACTTGTCCATGCTTCAATTCAACAAACATACACTTCTTAAATGCCTTCCACAACCATAGTCCCCCATCATGACTGAGCTATGGACTCACTCAACAAACAGGTATCAGCAGATCCCTGAATGCCAATCCTGCTCTTTTGAATCAACATCTCAGAGATGAAGTCTGAGCATGCTTTTCTAGAGTAGGTGCTCAATAAATCTTTGGTGAATGAATCTGTGGCAACAACAGCAGGTGTAATACAGTAATACTGCCCAACACTGCTCAGATCCTGGCTCTGCTACTTACCAGTACCGAGTGACCATGGGTATGTTTCTCAATCTCTCTGCACCTTAGTTTAATTCTCTGTAAAATGGGAAATATAATAACATGCCTATTCACTGGTTGTTTTAACAGCTTTTTTGAGCTTATAATTCATATACCTTACAGTTTATCCATTGAAACCGTATAGTCCAATGGCTTTTAGCATAGTCGCAGAACTGTGCATTCATCATCACAATCAAATCAATTTTCATTACCCAAAAAAGAAACTCCACACCTTTTAGTCATCACTCCTCCAATCCCTCTCCCCCCAAACCCCTCAAACCTAGGCAACCATTAATCTATTTATCTCTATAAATTTGTCTGTTACATTTCATATAAGTGGATTCACACAATATGTAGTCCTTTGTGACTGGCTTCTCGCACTTAGCATAATGTTTGCAAGGCTCATCTATGTTGTATCTTGTATCAGCACTTCAATTCTTTTTATATCTGAATAATATTTCATTGCATGGATATACATTTTTAAATATATTCTTTGATAGATGCTTTGGTTGTTTCCACTTTGGGTCTATTGTGAATAATGCTGCTATGAGATTCATATACAAGTTTTGTGTAGACATATGCTCTCATTCTCCTGAGTGTATACTTAGGAATGAAATTGCTGGATCACTGGTAACTCTAACATTTAATCATTTGAGGAACTTTCAGACTGTTTTCCAGAGTGGCTATAACATCTTATATTTTTTTGCCAGTTATATAAGAAGGTTCAATCACCTCTCCTATACAACACTTGTTACTATCTGTCTTTTTAATTATAGCCATCCTATTGGGTATAAATTGGTATTTAATGGTGCTTTTATGCATTTCCCTGATGGCTAATAATGTTGGGCATCTTATTATGTGTGTATTGGCTATTTATATATCTTTGAAGAAATGTCTCAGATCCTGGGCCAATATTTAATTGGGATATTTGTCTTTTAACTATTGAGTTGCAATTGGTCTTTATATATTTTAGATATAAGTCCCCTTTAATTCCTATGGTGTCCAGTTTATATTTTTTCTTTTATTGCTTGTGTTTTTGCCTAATACATACTGCCTTGATTACTATAGCTTTGTAGTAAGATTTTAAATTAGGAAGTATGAGTCTTCTGACTTTGTTCTTTTTTCAAAATTCTGGTAATTCTGGGTTCCTTGAAATATTCACATGAATTTTAGAATAATTTGTTAATTTCTGCAGATAAGTCAGGTAGGGTTTTAATAAAGAGTGCATTAAATATGTAGATAATTTGAGGCAGTACTGCCATCTTCACAATCTAAGTCTTTCAATCCTTGCAGATATGCTATCTTTCCATTTATTTAGTCTTTAATTTCTTTCATCAGTATCTTATAGTTTCAAAGTATACATTTTGCACTTATTTTGTTAAACTCATTCTTTAGTAATTTATTCTTTTGACACTATTTTAGGTGAGATTTGTTACTTAAGTACAATGTTGTATAGAAGTGGTGAGAGCAGACATGCTGGTCTTGTCCCTGCTTTTAGGGGAAAAGCGCTGTTTCTTACTATTAGATATGATGTTAGTTCTTGGTTTTTTATAGATATCCTTTATCAGCTTGAGAAAGTTATCTTTTATTCCTAGTGTGTTGAGTGTCTTTTTTGTCTTTTATTCCTAGTGTGTTGAATTTTTGTCAAATTCTTTTTCTGTATCTTTTGATATGATCATATGGTTTCTTTTCTTTAGTCTATTGATGACATATAATATTAATTGCTTTTTGAATATTAAACCAGTTTTTCATTCCTGGGAAAAATCCCATTTGGTCATGGAATTTAATCCTTTTTATATGTTGTTGAATTTGATTTGATCATATTTTATTGATAATTTTTGCATCTGTATCACAAGAGATATTTATCTGCAGTTTTATTTTCTGGCAACATCTTTAACTGGTTTTGGTATCAGAGCAATGCTGGACTTATAAAATGAGTTGGGAAGTGTGCTATATTTTTATACTTTCTGGAAGATCACTGGTGATTCTGGGTCCCTTGAAATATTCACATAAATATGTGAATAATTGGTATCAATTCTTCCTTAGATGTCTGGTAGAATTCATCAGCAAAGTCATCTGATTCTGAGCTTGATATTCCCCATCTGATTTCTTTGTGGAAAACTTTTAAATTACTAATTTAATCTTTTTACTTATTAAAGGTCTATTCAGACCTCTATTTCTTTCTGAGTCATTTTAAGTAGTTTATGTCTATATAGGAATTTGTCTATTTTATCTAAGCTTTCTAATTTATTGGTATACTATTGTTCATGATATTCCCTTATACCTAAAAAATAATCTGTAAGGTAATGTCCTCTTTCATTTCTGATTTTAGTAATGTCAAACTTCTTCATTTTTTTTTTTTTTTTTTAGTGAGCCAAGTAGAGATTTACCAGTTTTCTTGATCTTTTGAAGAAGCAACATTTAATTGGTTTTTCTCTACTGTTTTTCTATTCTCTATTTTATTAATTTCCACTCTAATCCTTATAAGTTCCTTGTTTCTGCTTGCTTTCAGTTTGGTTTGGTTTTCCTTTTTCTGTGCCTTAATGTGAAAGGTTGGGTTGTTGATTTGAGATCTTTCTTGTTTTTAATATATACTTGCAACTATAACTTTTCCTCTAAGCACTGATTTAGCTGCATCCCATAAGTTTTGATATGTTGTGTCTTCATTTTTATTCATTTCAAGTATTTTCCAATTCTACTTACAACTTCTTCTTTGACTTATTGGTTATTTAGTAGAGTGCTGTTTCATTTCCACATACTTGTAAATTTCCAAAACTGCTTTCTGTTATTAATTTCCAATTTAACTTCATTGTGACCAAAGAAAATACTTCGCACATTTTCAATCTTTCTTTTATTTACCAAAGCTTATAATTACAAATTTACAATTTCAATCTTTTTTGTATTTACAAAGCTTGAATATATACTGTATTCTGCAGATCCACATGTCTTTGAAAAGAATGTATATTCTACTATTGTTGAGTGGCATGTTCTATAAATATCTGTTAGGTCTAATTTGTGTATAATCATATCTAATTTTAATTTCAGTGGTAATATCCCCTCTCTCATTCCTGATTTTAGTAATTTGAGTCTTTATTCTTTTTAGTGAGAGGTTGCCATCTCCTACTTTTAGTTTTGAATTGTCTATTTCTCTCCTCAATTCTGTCAGTCTTTGTTTCATGTATTACAACACTCTGTTGTTAGGTGTATACATATTTTTACTTGTTTTAACTTTCTGCTGGATTTATCTTTGTATCATTATAAAATTTTTATCTTTAGCTCTAGTAACTTTTTGTGTTAAAGTCTAATTTGTCTGATATTAGTATAGCCATCCCAGTCCCTGCATTTTATGAGAAATTAAATGAACTAATGTATATGAATCACACAGAAAAGCATGTGGCAAACAGAAAGTGTTTTGTACATTTAGCTAGTACTGTTATCTATGGGGCGTTATTGGGGTGGCCTTACATGTCTGATCTCATTTAAGCCTCACCACATCCAGCCCTGAGGTACATACAGTTCTCTATATCTTTTAGAAGAAAAATGAAGGAACAAAATCTCAAGTAGATTGCCCAAGATTCCCAAACCAAGACTGTAACTCCAACCGGATTAATTTAACTCCAAAGTCCACTCTCTCTTATGTATGTTTTGCTTAAGATACTATGGCCAGATTAGTTATCTATGAGATATTAACTCTATAGTCCATTTGAAAACAAATTGCAGTAGTCAACAACAAGGATTCGGGAGTCATAAGGGTTTTGAGTAAATCCTGGAGCTATTACTCACCAGCTAAAGAAATTTCAACAAGTTTCTTAACTGCATGTCTCAGTTTCCTCATCTGTATCATGGTGATTCTGATGGTGCCTGTTTCAAGGGGTCATTATAAGGATTGACTGTGGTGATACTAGTAAATTTTCTGGCACTTAGATATCAGTCAATAAAGATTATGGTGTTATTAACACCATCATTATAATTATTATTATGGTTAGCAAAAGGGGGAAAAGGTACACTAACATATCTACCAGGGATGCTGGAACTGCCACAAAGTAGACAAAAGGAAGATATGTATGTGTTTGGGGAAAGAAGCAGGCTTCCCTGACTCAGAGACCAACAGAGCCTTCTTGAGAAGTATGACATTTTAGTATCCCCTTGAATAAGATAGAATGAGGTCAGAGGGGCAAGGAGTAACTGTCCTTCAGTACAGCAAGGTCAAGGCACAAAGACAAGTAAGTGCTTAAAAGACAAGAAATAGGAAATGAGCTTGATATTCCCCATCAGCACAGCTCTGGCCTCCTTTGAGAATGCTCTCCTAAACTCAAGGTGCCATAAAAGTAAAAGTATCTCAATAAAGGAAGAACAGATGGCCCAAGGTACACAGGAAAGGAATTACATTACAAGGCAAGAGTCTACATTCCCCTACTCCACCACTGCTTCTTGCCTGTCCTGTTTGCCTTTATCTCTGATGAGTTTATTCAGAACCCATCTGCTTGGTGTTAAAAGCTCTGTGGGGTGCAGAGGTTTGGTTTGGGGAAATAACATCCTGGAAAAATAAAAAGTACCCCTCAGATCTGTGCTCAGCCTAGAACGTGGATTTCCTCAGCAAGTGCTGCTATGGCATCCCTGTATGTGTTTGGGGACTCACGCAAAGGAGCACATGATCCAGCCGAGATCTGGTGAAGGAGCATGAGAAGGTGCTAGGACCCCACATTCTCCAGCACTGCCCAGGAAAGAGGTAGACTGTCTCCATAGTGCCGCTGCCACTATGATCCGCCCTCACAGACCTCCAGAGTGGGGGAAATGAGGGATAGCAGCATTTACTGCACTTTCTGAGATAAATTTTTCTTCCAACCTGCTCTAAGCTGGGCTTTGTGTTCAGCTATTTCACACCATGACTTTGTTTTTTCTCCTGCTAACAGTCTATGTATTGACTGTTCTTTTTACAGGGTTCATATAATCCAGTGGGGTTCAAAGAGGCAAAGTCACTTGTCGAAGGTCAAAAGTATCCTTCAAATGCTGCCAATGCCTTTTGTTTAGAAGCATGGGACACTAAGCAGCTCAGTGTGACTCCTGGGACATACCAGGTGTGGCAAAGCTGAATATGTTTAGCTCAGCTCTATGTCAAGGTAATAGGACCCATCAAAAGAAGGAGGCAGGGGCAATAGGGGAGGGCCAGGGGGCAAGTGAAGAGTATCACCAGTTGCCCCCATGAACTGGGCAAGGCAAGGCCACCATCAATGCCTGATCAGATGTGGAAGTTGCCTTGTCCACATATCCACCAAAGGACAGGGGGACTCAGACTTGGATTCAAGGTGTCAGTCCATGGAAAGAAGAAGTGGCAAAGGCAAGGGTGTAGGACTAACATTTACTTAGCACCCACGATTTGTCAGAAGCTCTCGTATGTTTCATTTCTTCATAGTATTTGCTATGGCCGAATAAGGGAGTTATTTGTGCCCTCGTTTTATAAATAAGGTTGCTGTAGCAGTGACAAGCTGCCCTCTTTCTATAATACACTGGTAGATGACCAGTGGCACTTGGCTTTTTAGAGGGGCTATGTGACTGAGTTCCATTCAGTAGAATTGGGCGCAAGATATATAGATCATACATACACTTCTTGGTCTTCATATTTCCCCACAAGATCCTGCAAGCTCCCCACTCCCTTGCCAGCAGTGTGCAGATAATAAAGCAGGGCTCAGAAGCCCTGGCCAATGGCAGAGCCATCAGACCAAAGAAGCCTGGGTCCCTAAATGACAGCATGGAGCACTGAGGTAGACAGAGCCCTTGGCAGAACCCCAGGAGACACGCCCCTGTACACAACCTTCTGTAAGACTCAGCGCTCAGCCACTTCTCCACTGTGGGCCTCAGTTTCCCTAACTGCACAAGATAAGGGGTGGCACCAGATGATGTCCAAGACCCCTTCAAGGCTGCCATTCAGAGATGTGTTCTCCTTTAAGCAGGAGAGGAAGAAGAAAGATGTGGAGGACTCCTCCTTTCCATGGGCGCTTGCTGGCTTTCTCTGAGGCAGTCTGCTGGGGTTTGTGTGGCGTTTTCATTAGAACTCAGGGGAACACACCAGGTGAGGGTTTAGGACATGCACAGGGAGACAGGGAGGGAAGCTGGCACCCTTTTCAGGCTTCCTAGTGTTTGTCACTGATGAGTTAGTTCATTTTCACCTCCAACAGTCAGGGCCCACTTACCTCCATCTCCCTGCGGAGGAGCTCGCCAAGATGGCCTCAAGATCTCCACCCATAGGCTTTTCTGCTTCCTGCGGGCCAGGTAGTCCGGCACCCCCTGAGGCACCAAGCTAAGAGATACATATCGCCTGGACACTTGCTAAGGGCAGTGACATTTATCTTCCACCCAGGCTCACAGCCAGTTCAACTAGGCTCGGGTCCCTGGAGACCTGCAGACGCTGCGGGAAAGGCAGCAGCTGCCGGCTGGGGCCGTGAAGGCCATTTCTGTCGCTGGAGTCCTAAACAAGGGACACGCCTGGCTTCCTAACACCCTCCCTAGGTTATTTGTTGTTGGTGTATTTCTCTCCCCCCTCTCGCTCCCCTGTCTCCCTCCCGTGAATATCTGTCTTTACCACTCACTCTCCAGAGGCATTTGTCTGCTGGGAAAATAGCGGCTGACAGCAAAGGTCACCGCGACCAGCTCTGACTCGCCGCATACAAATGTGCCTTTTAGCGGTGGGCCCTGCAGAAGGCCCAGGTCCTCTTATTGATAAATCCTTGAAAAGACTCTAATGTATCTTCATTTCAGGGAAAACAACTGCCTTCAAGGTTGCACCGAGAAAATAAAGCAGGCGGCCTGGTGAGGGATTCGAGAAGTTGGCATTTTCCCGAAGATTAAAAGATAATAACACTTCTATTAGGATCACTCCGCCACGCTGTATTGATCTCATCAGGGAAGCCACCGCAGGTCTAATATGAACAGAGCGCGTTCTGGAATTAATCACGGGGGGTTTTATTACGGTTCATAGGGCGTTTCGTTCAAACTGCATCGTTTGCAATATTTATGGCCCACTCCCTGGCCGTTATTAAGTGCAAGTGGGCCGCGTGGAGCTGGGCCTGCTGGGTTAGAACACAAAGTCATTCTTCAAAAGTAAATCTTATCTAAACTGTGCACACAAAGCCAATTATGTTTTGATTTACATTTTAATTCTGCTGCAGAAGCCCCGTGCTGGAGTGGGAGGGGCCAAAGAGGAAGATCTGATCCCAAATCACCTGGTTCATATTGGCCTCATGACCCACTGGAGTTTCCACCTTGGACACACTCCCCTTTGCTGAGTCTCAGCTTCCAGATCTGTAAAATGGGGGTGATGGAACCCACCTCCAGGGGCAGCATAAGAGTTAAATGAGACAGCAGCCACAGAGCCAGTGACATAAAATTTGGCTCAGATGAGCATTAAAAACTAAACACTGCTCTTCTTAGTGATTTATTTGTCTGTTGGAAATGTAACCTGACTTGAATTCAGTAGATACCAACCTAAGAAAAACATACTGTGAAAATAGACTGATTTTTTTTTTTTAATCTCAAACTTAAGATAAACACGAGTATGTTTTATGATCCATGGAAATAAGTATTTAGTTTACTGGTTTCCACCCTCTGTCCTTTTTTTGTAGATTGAGGGTGCTAATATTTACCCCACAGTGGAGGGCCAACTATCAGCTTTTGGATAAAGACTATATCATAAATCTCACAGAGTTTTTATTAAAAAAAAAAAAAAGAAGAAAGAAAAAGAAATGCTAATAAGATAGAGCTAGAAAGGGCTTTGTCTAGGACCTCACACAGAGTATGCACTCAATGACTCAAGACTTTGTGTCATTAGTAGGAGAAGGAACAAATAGTAGTTGTAATACTACTGGTCATAGTACTAGGACTAGTAATTGTGGTGGTAATATTAGTAACTACAGTAGGAATAACAATTGCATAAACAAGTAGTATTAGCAGTGGTAATGGTAGCAATAGTAGGAATACTAGTACTGGTGGTAGCAATAAGAGTATTAGTGGCAGTGCTGAGGCAATAGGAACATTGTAGCTTCAGATGTATTGCCTGTGTGATATTAACCAAGTCATTTAACCTCTCTGCGTTCCAGACTCATCACTTGTAAAATGTCAGTAAAGATATCTAACACTCATGGATCTTTTCAATAAAAAAATCAGTTGTTGTAGGTAAATCTCTGTCTGGCCCCCAGCAGGCTCAGGAAGCATTACTTTCCTTTCCTACTGCCTCCACCTATTTATAATCTCTTATGTATACCCTCTTGCTTTCTCCTTGCCCTGTGCTTCTGAGACTCCAGCTCTTTGTGACCACATGTATAGAATTTGCCTTTGTGAAATGTTATAATGGGAAGAGCACTAGATTGACAGTCTGGTGACTGTGGGGTGGGCGGGGGTGTTTGATGCTGGATCAAAACCCTGATACTCCTATCTTCATCCCAGGGCAGATGTGAAGACTCAATAAGAAAATGCAAAGAAGCCCTTCACATGGAACCTGGCCCTCCACAGACACTCATTCCATGCCAGAGGCCACTAGAGAAAGGCTCTTCACTTTCATGACCTCAGCTTCCTCATCTACACAATGGGATTCATGTACGCATTTTCTGTTTAATAGTGACCACCAACTTAAGGAAACTGCTAGAACATTTCTTGAGGATAGAGGGTTTCATTTTTCCCTCCTTTCCAGAGCCTGATGTAGCCCCTTGCAGACACCAGGCATCAGATTAACAATTATTGCATCATTCACAACACACAAGAATTCCCTTCCACTGCACTAAAATTAGGAGATCACATGGCCTCCTTCACTTGACTATCTCTAGTCTGAAGGTGCTCATCATCCCAGGATTCAGCCCATCACCTCATTAAACATCTATAAGTCCCCAATGTGAAGTTGAAATCTATGTCTCCATAACTGCCACTCTTTAACCCTGGTTCAGGCCTTTGGCATCACAGGAAACACGAATGTGACAGTGCTTCAAGTGTTCCATTAGATTTCCCCAGTCTTTCTCTTTTACTGGCTAGACAACACCAGTCCTTCAACTGTCATGCTTATGACACGGTTCATTCACTTCCCAACTCAGCAAGCACCGATTATGTGTGCAGCTAGAACAGGCCTGCGTTGGATGCTAGGAGCACAGTGATGGAAAACCAGGGACCCTGGGGTGGGCAGCTAATGGCCCTGCCTACAAGTGTCTGCCATGATTGGGCCATCCTCTCTGCTGCTCCAGTCTGGTCCAACCTCCACAGTGTAGGCCTGGAGCTGAGCCCCTACTCCAGGTACAGTCTGACCAGTTCAGAGAGATACCCAAGCTTCTACCCCAGCACCAGTATGCAGTAAATACCCAAGAAGGTATGGCTGGATATTTCCTAAATGAATATTATTTTCTTCCTTCTGAAGGTTGTATGATTATTGATCTCCTTGTTTTAAAGGGAAAGCCAAGGGAGAATGAGCTTGAAATGGGTCCCACAGGACAGAAACCAAGTCATCTCTTACCTGGACCAGTGAATAAGTTGGAAGTAGAAGTTTGCAGAGCCAGGAAGCAAGAGTCAAGAGGAAAATCTGCTTGCCAGAGAGAGATTGATGGGTGTCTGACCCCAGGAGGAAGGCTTGAGGCAGAGGACCTCAGCAGGAAGGCTGATGCCAGAACCCTTGGGCGGTAGGAGGCAGCATGTTCATGGGGTGAGCTGGGACAAGTTCATGGAGCTAAGACAGAGAGCGTGGGGTGTGCAAGTTGGAGGGAAAAGCCAAAAGGGTAATTGGGTCAGGGACAGAACTTCTGATGATTGTGTATGATGCCAGTGGCTAGTTGTGAGTGCAAAGACAGAGACATGTGAGCTTGGTCTGGGGCAGCCACCTACCAGTGTTTCCTGAAATAAGGGGACAAGGGGAGGGGGTATGGGGAAAGGGAGGGAGGGAGGGAGGGAGGGAGCAAAAGGGCAAAAAAGAGAGAGAGAGAACACAAGGGTGAGAGTAAAAAAAAAGTGTAGCAGATAGGGTGGACTAGAGGAAGCTCTGTGGTGTATCTGAACATTAAACATCAACCCCGTGAGCACTTTAATAAACTGGATTTATTGAATAAGTCATCTTACCATAAAATAGATTTACATTTCCCTCTCTACCACCCCCTACTGTCTTGGCTCCATGACCTGATAAACATGGCTATGCTGATGCTAAAATATGCACCTCAAAAATCCACAGGTTCACAAAAAGCCCAGATAGTTCGTCCAGGAGCCCCATCCCCACCAAGAACAAGCCCTTGGTGCAAACCCCAGAAATAGCTGCAAGCTTATGTGGAAGAAAAAAGCATGCATCACATGTTCCTTTTTTAGCTGAGAAAACCCACCACTTTAGGAAGTGGCATTAATATAGCATTATGGATTTTGAAGGAACATGCAGGAGTGCCTCACTTAAACACCAGAATACTGACTTCTCCCCTTACATCCGACAGCGGAAATGACTGGCTGAGGGCAAGGAGACAAGGAACACACTAGGGACTACCATTACAGACCAGTCCATTTTGTCATGCTGAATCCAGAGGATAATTTTTTAGGGGTTTACAAAGCAACTATAAAAATATTTTTTTTGTTCACAGTCTTTCATTTTGGCTCAACATGAGAATACTTTCACTGAATCTACAACTCCCAACCTTATCCAGTAAAGTCTGACACACACTTTTGAATTTACAGTTTACCCATGAACAACATGGGCTCAAACTATATGGGTCCACTTAAAGGAAGATGTTTTTCTACCTCTGCCAACCCAAGACAGCAAGATCAACACAATTCCTTCTCTTCCTCTTCCTCAGCTTACTCTATGTGAAGACAATGAAGTTGAAGATCTTTACAATGATCCACTCCCACTTAATGAGTAATATGTTTTCTCTTCCTTAGGCTTTTCTTAATAATATTTTATTTTCTCCAGCTTACTTTGTTGTAGGAATACAGTATATAATACAGTCAACAGTCATTTTAATCAACTGTTTATGTTATCAGGAAAGATTTCAGTCAACAATAGACCATTAGTAGTTAAGTTTTTGGGGAGTCCAGAGTTATATATGGATTTTCAGTTGTATGGGAGGTTGGTGCCCCTAATCTCCACATTGTTCAAGTGTCAAACTGTGTAAGCATATTGAATATACAGGCATATACAAACATAATTGTATATATGTGTAGTATGTATATGTATATACATGCATGTATATACATGCACATATCTGTGTATATGAATGAAATAATAAGATGTGTATATGAATGAAATAAAAATAGCACTCTATCTTCAAAACTCTGTTGAGTTTCAAGTCAATGGTGAACCTTGCACAAGGTGAACAAGAAGAGTTTGTATTTATGCAGTGCAGCATAAATATACTGGCATAGGTCAGACCAGTGGCTGTTTTGTTTTGTGAATACACCCAGGGAAAACCAAAAAATAGATTTGCAATTCTGGGGGTGGAAGGAATGCAAATACACTAATTCATTGAGTTTAAAGATAAATCTCAAAAGAATAAATGCAAATTACCAATCAACATATGAAAAATTGCTCAATCTCTTGGATAATTAAAGAAATAAAACTGAACCAGTAATGAAATTTCATCATAGTTTGTCTCTTAATTTGGCAAATACCAATAAAAATAATAATACTCAAAGCTGGTAAGGCTGTGATGAGACAGTTATTCACTGATGAGTCAAAAATAGATGGGCCCAAGTGCAATTTGAGGTTTATATTAATAACCTTGAAATTGTTTATTTGAACCACTCAGTGATATCTTCAGTAAAGAGAGAGCTTTCTTTGTTTTTTTTATATTGCACACAGAAAGTATGAGGATCAATCAAGACAAGCAAGTGATAGTTCAACATGAGACCTGGGAAAGAAGAGAATTGGAAATGAAAAGAGGCTTGAACAATAAAATCAAGAAGACCTCCCAACCCAGGGAAGTGACCAATCCAGGAAGTGACATTTCCTAGAGCCACTTTTGCTTACATGTTTTACCAATTGCCCTGTGAAGAAGGATCAGAATGAAGATCAGAACTACTCTGCAGGCCACCGATCATTATGGGATTACAATGACATAGAATTTCTGTCAAAAATATGCCTTGAAGGTGGTCCAGACAATCTTAGTCAGTCTCTGTATTGTCATGAAGGAGAAAGATACCTCTAGGGAATACTATAAAGCACAAAACCAAGCTGCCTTCTTGGAGATCCTGGGCCCTGTGTGGGGAGAACGGGCTAGCCATCCCCAAGAGCTCCTTAAGAATCCTCAGCCCAAGGGAGCTAATTGCCATCTGGAACAGCACTCCACTATGCATGGACTTCTTATAAGGCCAGTCAGCTGCCAGCCTGTGGCCTCAGCAGTGATCCTGGTCACCAGATAGCTCATATTCACTTTTCCCTCAAAAAAAATCTCCAAACCGGATTCAAACACTATTTTGAAAAGATAAGACAATTTGGGAGTGATTGCCAAGGAACTCACAGATCTTTGTAAGCCACTTGCCCTGTCCTTCTGTGGGGTGTAATACTAAATATTAAAAGAACAAGCTCAGATTTATAAACAAAGTTTCCAAAGATGGCTTCAAGCCGTTCACATTGGACATGTATATTTTAAGGTTTTTCCAACATTATTTAGCCAGAGGCTTCCTGGTTGAAGAAGCCTTTGGCCTCCCCTCCCTTCCTAAACTAGAAAGCCTCAAATAAACAGAAATGGGCCATCCAAGAACCTCAATTTACTGGAATTTATTTATAGATTTGAATCTGCTTAAAATTTATTGGGCAAATTCAGTGTATTTGTTCAGCAAATGTTTATTGTGTTCTTACCAGGCCCTATCCTGGGTGCTGGGAATCAAGTGGTGAACCCCAAAATGATAAATAAATAAATAGCCTTACCCGGATAGACACTGCAGTTAGAGAGGTGATACACATAACAAATAAGTCAGGATTCAGGGCCTGCTTGTTTCTTCCCTCTCCACCTCTCCTTGCATCATGGTAGAAGACACATGATTATCACTTTCTGCTTTAGCTCTACTCAAGGTCCTGAGAGTCATTGGGACTCAGTGAACCTCAAATAAAGGCACCCAGAGGTCCCCGAGTCCAGGAAAACTGACTTTTGCCTTACTCTGACATTTTAAGGTCTGGTAATGGGGATCTGGATTAGTTAGGTCTGGGAGGCCCAAATCCATAGTATGTGTCTCAGTTCAGCTACCATATTCCTTCCCTTGAGATAGAGAATTGATAACTCACCAACAAACTCAGACTCAGGAGGAATGAGGCTTCAGTTTCTCCCCAGGTATTAGGAAAGATGTCTTTTATGCACAAATTCAATTTGAATGCAGCATGAAAATAGCTCAGGAACAGACAAGGAAGGGTTTCCCCCACCACCAGCTTTATTGAGGTGTAAATAGTATACAAAAAAATGGAATGGAATTAAGGTATAGAATATGGTGACTTTGGACATATGTATTCATACATGTTACCATCACTACAATCAAGGCAATAAACAAATCTATAACTTCCAAAAGTTTCCTCTTGTCCCTTTTTTTATGGTAAAACACTTAGCATGAGATCTACCCTCCTAAAAAAATTTTGGGTGCATGATAACTTATTTGTTAATTATAGGCACTATGTTGTACAGCAGATCTCTGGAACTTACTCATCTTGTATAACTGAAACTTTAAACCCATTGAACAAATTCCTACATGCTCCTTCCCCAGTCCTGGTAATCACTATTCTATTGTCTACTTCTATAGGTTTAACAGAAATGGGCATGTATTTTAAATGCCTTATCTAAAAGGAATCATGGAGTATTTGTGTTTCTGTGACTGACTTATTTCTCTTAGCATAATGTCTTCCAGATTCATCCCTGTAGTCACAAATGGCAGTATTTCCTTCTTTCTAAGGTTGAATATTCCATTGTATGTATATACCACACTTTATTTATACATTCATCTGTTGATGGACATTTAGTTTGTTTCTATAGCTTGGCTATTGCGAATAATGCTGTAATGAATGTGGAAGTGCAGATATCTGTTCTGTATCCTAATTTCAGTTATTCTGAATATATGCCAAGAAGTGAGATTGCTAAATTATATGGTAGTTCTCTTTTTAATTTTTTAGGAACCACCATACCCTTTCCATAGCAGTTGCACCATTTTACATTTCCACCAACAGTTTACAAGGGTCCTGATTTCTCCACAAACTCACCAACATTTTTTACCTTTTGTTTGTTTTAATAATAGACATCCTTACAGTGAGGTGATGCCTCATAGTGGTTTTGATCTATAGTTCCCTGATGATAAGTGATGTTGCGCACCTTTTCATACACCTGTCAGCCATCTGTATGTCTTTTTTAGAGAATGTCTATGCAAGGACTTTGCTCATTTTGTAATTAAGTTATTTGAAGCAGTTTGCTATTTGCTTGGTAAGAATCTCTTATTTTTTTTGGAAATTAACCCCTTATCAGATATATGCTTTGCAATATTTTCTTCTATCTAGTAGGTTGCCTTTTCATTCTGTTGATTACTTCCTTTGATATTAGACTCCTTTTAGTTTGATGTAGTCCCTCTTATTTATTTTTGCATTTGTCATCTGTGCTATGATGGCATATTAAAAAAAAAAAAGACTGTCAAGGTCAGTGTCAAGAAGCTTTTTCCCTATGTTTTGTTCTAGGAGTTTTATAGTTGCAGACCTTAGGTTTAAATATTTAATCCATTTTGAAGTAATTTTTGAATATGGTATAAGATAAGGGTACGATTTCATTCTTTGGCTTGTGGATATCCAGTTTTCCCAACATTATTAGGTAATGGACATGAAAAGAAGAGTTCAGATTCTGTTGAGGTAGAAGAAACAGGGATAGGAAACCAACAGGCATGAGGTTAAGAGAGATGGTAAAACAGTAATAACAGCAAGCTTTCTACATCTGAGTTGCTGGAAGAATGGGGATGAAATTCATGGAAATTGGGAATTTCCATTAAGAAACTCCATGCAGCTTCCAAACTGACCTTGCGTAGGAGAGATCTCCTTCACAACTGAGGGTCTGATTCCTCCAAAGTCTAAAGTTGTTGGTAAATGATCAATACATTACCTCAGGAGAAGAAATTTAGAAACAAAACTGAAACACTTGCTATAGGCTTGGCCCCTAAACCAGGCCAGAGCTCCATTTCTAGTTTCTAAAAAATATATAGGCTTGTGAGAGAATGCCAAGAATTTTGTTTCAGACATACCATATTTGAGATACATCTGGACATGCAGGTTGGAGGTGCCCAATTGGCTGTGAGACCAATTCCAAATGAAGATGTGGAGACCACCCACAGGGAATCTTTTTTGAAACCCAGAGATGATATTGACAAAGGAAATAGTGCAGAGAAAAAACAGAAGAGGACAAAGACTTTCAGAAGAAATTTTCTTATAAGTGAGTGAAGGATGGAGAAAGGAGAGAGAGCTTCAGTGGGGTGGGCAGTCTGGAGAGTTCATGAAGGCCCCAGAAGGAGAAGATTTGAGCAAAGGAGTGCAAATGAAGATCATTAGATTTGTCACTGAAATGGATTGGAAATTTGAATGTTTCTAAAGACTTTCAAGAAAGGCTGCACTCCCACCAACAGTGTAGAAGTGTCCCCTTTTCTCCACACAGTGCCAGCATCTGTTGTTTTTCAATTCGTTAATGATGGCCATTCTTACTGGAGTTAGTTGATATCTCAGTGTGGTTTTGATTTGCATTTCTCTGATGATGAGTGAGACTGAGCATTTTTTCATGTATCTGTTGGCTGCTCATGTGTCACTGCCAGGGGAGGGACAGATGGGGTAGGGGGTATATAGCAACACAAAAAGTATCTAGTTCTAAACCAGGAGAAGTGAGGACGAGACCGAGGCCCAAACTTCACGTGCACGTAGACTACTTATGTACCTAATCCTGACTTGTATCCCACATCTCTATACTAAAATAAAGTTATAAAATAAAATTAAAGTTAAAAGAGAGGCTTCAGTAGAGGGGCAGGAGTCATATTACAAGATTAAAGGGGCAAGGTAGTAGAAGGTCAAGGATGCAAGTGCATAAGTTGTTTCAAGAAGTTTGGGAGTGAGTGGGGCAGAAGCAGCAGATGAGTCCACCCAGCAAACACCACGGAGTCAGGTGCCACTGAGCCACTGACGATGTCCTCCTCCACTAAAGCACCAGTACCGAGCTTGTGTGGCCATAATGTGACTTACACGTAAATATGACACAACCAATGATAAAATAAAAACATTTAATATTTATTAAATATTTATTAGGTATCCTTTACTGAAAAAGGTCACCCCTTCAGCAATCCTACATAGTGCTACTTCCCCATTTCACAGATGGAGAACCAAGGCACAGAAAAATCAAGTAACTTGCTCAAGATCACACAACTAGCAAACAGCAGAACCAGTTCAAAGTCAAGTGCTCTGACTCCAGAAGTCATGCTCTTGGTCACATAGTGCAGGGATCAGAAAATCACAGCCTACCACTTGTTCCAGTGTAACCCTTGAGCTAAGAATGGTTTTCCCATTTGTAAAGGTTGGAATGAGGGAGAAGAAGATTACTTCATAATATGTGGAAAATAATGTGAAGTTTAAATTTCAATGTTCATAAATAAAGTCTTATTGGAACACACAGGTCCACACACAAAAAGTTTAGGGATGAAAAAAGGTGGTAGCTTGAGAGGAGGTGGTAGGAGGAAGGGTTTGAGCTGGTTTTCAGGCGGAGACCTTGAACCTGCAGGAAAAGAAATATATGCTGAAGGGGAGATCCCACAAAAGACAACAGTGACTGCAAGAACAGCACAGATGTTTTCAGCTGTGAGTAGCGAAATGTCCCATAAAAGTGACTATAACAATGGAGCCTTATTTTTTACACACACACTACAAAGTGTCAACCACATCTTTTAGGAAGCTGTGGAAGGGCTAGAACAAGATGTGTTTTTCATATAATCAGAATCCAAGTGACATCAGATGCACACAATTGGCATGGAAACCAGAAAGCTTGAGAGACTCAATTTTCAAAATTCATCTTACAACTATATTTGCATTTTGTGTGGGTGTGGATGCTAATTGTGATGCTTAGGCTAATGCAAGGACAAAAACATATTTCTTAATGAGTCTCCTAATACTATCTTCACTGGCTAATCAGCACTTGTGTTTTTGGATGCTAAATATATTTACATTAATAATTTTTCCATCTCAGTTTAACCTGTAAATATTGCTCAATGACAGCTTGGCTGCAGAGGGATCCATATTCCTTGTATGGAGGCATCAGAACTAACATGGCTGCCACTCCACATATAGACCTATTCTCCCCCCTCCCCAGGTAATCCTGGCCCCCTGCTAAAGGATCCAATTCCAATTTCTGGGGCCAATAGTGCTTTGCTTAAAGTGATGAATCACTCCCATTAAATTAGCGTTGGTCACCTTCGTGTGACTATTTATTTTGCCCTGTGCCTATCGACCGTAGATGTTATTGATTACTAATTTCAGCTAAAACAGTCCTCAAGCGTCACAAATTCTGGCTCACTCCACTAACACTGAGGGATGAAATAGGCACCCATGGATGGAAGGCACCGGGTGGGAAGGACTTGCTGACAGTCAGAATGACCCTAGACTGGGACCAGTGAGCTCAAGAAGAAGTGATTCCTTGTTACTGGAATTTGGGCCTTTGACTGTTTTTCCGGTTTGTCCCTAATACCCTTAAGAGCCAACTAATGTAAAGATTTGGAAATGATGCTAGCCTTTCATGAAGAGCTTTCATAGCTTCAAGAACTCTCCATCACTGACCTTAGTCTACTAGATTCTAATGGACTTGACAAGTATGTGACATTCAAGCGCAATAACCCCTCAAAATCTGTATACAAAAGTCAGATGCTTACTCTCTTGTGGCCCCTTCAGCCATGTTCTTACTGTTTCCTACCTGACTGAGATCCACTGTCTAGGTGCAAGGCCATGTAACCCCTTCTTTGATAGCTTTTCAGCATAATGGGGAGTAATAGACAAGTTCACACCACTTGTTCTCAAGACAAAAATGGAAATTCTATAACTATCAATGTGGCCCCTGGTAACATGAGACTTACCTATGGGTTCAGTCTTATATCTTGATTCCCTGGTGTCTTCAACCTCAACACAATAAGTCATTGAAATTTTCTGTATGTACTTTGTGTAGAGAAAGAAATCTGACACCTGTTTTTGAACATGGGAGATGCTGAGACAATGTAAGTCCTAAGACTATTTTTCAAGGGAATCCTTAGTATGCTAGGAAAAGGGGCAGCTCAACTGAGTTGTCTGGCTTCCTGAGTCTTCTCTGCCCTGTTAACAAAATTGTGTGATTCTGTGTGATTCTTGTGTGTATGCTGTGTGTACTCCCTACTTGGACCTTTGTGGAGACAGGTGGCTATTGAGTCTAAGTCATCCATGGGCAATCTTCAGTCCCCCAGTCACAGAACCATTTAAAAGAACCCCAGTGCCACCATGACTTCTATTACTTTTGTGTCCAGCTCCCACATGAAGCCAAGAGCTAGTCAAGAACAGGGCTATATTTTCCATTTTTCTGGTTCTTAGCACAATACCTGGCATATAGGAGATGCTTAAATAATTAACTCATAAGAAATTGATGTATGAGGAATGTAACTGTACAGGAGTTGCTTGGGATGAAGACAAGAAAAAAGGGAGATGCTTTTTCAGTTCCCATACAGAATGTGAGAATTAGCGGTTTTACTCCTCATTATGCAAATTCGGAGACTTGGAGGAAAGGAATTTACCCCAAAACAAAATCTTGAACCCAGGATGCAATAATCTCTCTAGTTTTCCTCCTTTCTCTCAAGAAGGGATTTGACTCAAACTCATTCAAAGCCACACTAAGATGAAACCATGACAACTGTATTATATTTGCAGTTTTCACAATCAGTTGTGCAAATTTCCAAACTCCATCCAAGATATGCTCAAGAAATATCTATTGACTGATAGACCAATTGATTGTCTGAGACAGAATGTTTCCTGAGAGTTGGCTCAAGGTCCAACAAGTCACTTTGTCCAAATGACAAGAGCCAGCTTCTTCTGGGTAACCACTATCATCCTATTCCACATTATAGCACCCCTTTTGAACATCACTGGAATTAGATGTCACAAGCATCATCAACCAGGTCTTGAACAAATTTTGTTGGGATACTTACTGTATGTCCAGACTTGTACAATCCTAGCCTCCATTCACCTGTCAATCCTAGGACCTACCCCTTATGTTCAACCTAAACTCACTCCTGGCTATTTCCAAACAAGTTTAGAATGCAGAATACAAAAGGAAGGGTCACAGGTGGGTTCCCTGGAAGCAAAAGCTGAGATGTTTAGTATGTAGGATGTTTATTACAAGTGTGCTTCAGATCAAAGTCTGCGGAAGGGAAGAGACGAGAACACAGATAGATAGCAAAAGGAGAAATTCAGGTGTGATGCAGACCCAGTAGCAGACTCAGCTGATTCTATGGGAGCTCTGGAGTTAGAATAACCATCATTGTCCCAAGCTGAGCCAAAATACTTTATATTCCCATATCTACTATTCATTGGATGGGCTGTCCCAAGAAGGGACCTGACCTTAGGTGGGTGGCGTTCTATCATTGTAAAGAGGTTATGGATATCAAGGTTGTCTGCCAACCCTGCCCTCTGCAGCTGAGATAATAAATCTTCACTGAAAGGAGATGGCAGGCCAGGCACGGTGGCTCAGCCTGTAATCTCAGCACTTTGGGAGGCTGAGGTGAGAGGATCACCTGAGCCCAGAGGTTCGAGACCCTCCTAGGCAACTTGGTGAGACCTTGTCTCTACAATGAATCACAAAAATTGGCCAGGTGTGGTGGCGTGTGTCTGTAGTTCCAGCTACTTGGAAGGCTGAGGTAGAAGGATTGCCTAAGCCCAGCAGGTGGAGGCTGCAGTAGCCATGAGTGTGCCACTGCACTCCAGCCTGGGCATCAGAATGAGACTTCAACTCAAAAGAAAAAAGAAAAAGAAAGGAGACTGCTGCACCACAACACAACCTCTACAACAGCATCATAAGAAGTTAGTCTATATCCCCCAGTGTAGAGGACCAGCATGCTCCCCACACTCAAGTCACCAATGCAGAGTAACTGATATATGTACTGGCGGGATACTGTGGATTTAGAAAAGGGACCCTTTGCCTGAGCCCGCGGGTTCGAGACCTGCCTGGGCAACTTGGCGAGACCTCATTTCTACAATAAATCAAAAAATTAGCCGGGTGTGGTAGTACACACCTGTAGTTCCAGCTACTTGGAAGGCTGAGGCGGAAGGCTTGCCGGACCCCAGCAGGTCGAGGCTGTGGTGGCCGGAAGCATACCACTGCACTCCAGTCTGGGCGACAGAGTGAGACTCCAAATCAAAAAAAAAAGAAAAAAGAAAAGAAAAGGGACCCTGACTTCCATTTCCCTGTCTAGGCTTTCCAGTACTCTGCTGAGACTAGAGTTGAGCGTGAAACCTCCTTGCTTCCAGGGGACGATAATCCCTGGTCAGTCTCACCCGTCCTTACCCAGGGCATCTCTCCTGCTCCCATCCCATCACAGGCCATTCAAACATAGGAAGTGAAGTCATGTCACTGCACCTACCTGCCATCGATCCCCATCCACTTCCTGCATTTGACTTCTCTACTGTGTTGGCCCTTGTCAAACAACAAGGATTGCTTGCCCGCAACTACACTTCACTTCATCACATTGACAAGGAGCCGCTGATGCATGCGGCAGCCCAAGGATCAGGGTCCCAGTCCCACCTTCTGTCCACATTCCAATGCCTGCCTAGCATGAGCTCATCTGAGATTACAGCACACCTCCATGATGGATGTAGCTAGAAGTAAGGTTGCCAAAGATCCTGAGGGGCTTTCAGTGATAGGCCCATGAAGCTGAGAATAAGCTCCATTTATACTACAGAAGTCCAGCAATATTAATTAGTAACTGAGTGAAACAAGGAAAAGGGCATGGCCACAAAATCTTTCAGCCACTGTCACTCCTCATCAGTTATCCACTCACCCACTCTGTCAGCATGGTACCTACACTAGGCCAGTCTCATACCGGTTGCTGGGGACACAGAGAGGCCTAGATGGAAAGCCCATGTGCTCTTTTCCCCATGTTCCCACTTCGCCCCATAAAAGTGGGAAGTTTGTCATATATTCATCCATTTTCCCCATGTGGGGAAGGAAGTTCCATGGCGGGAACTCTGGTCCTCTCCACCTTCTCACTCCCCACTCCCTATGGAAGGAGGCGTGTCTGATGCAATTGATCAGTTTAGATCTTAAGAGCTACATTTTCCTAGGGGACAGGGATGCTGTCTCAAAGACTCCTCCCTTCCCCTGGAGTTTATAGTGTAGTGGTTAAAAAAATTTTTTTTAAATACGCCTAACCCATCCTGGGGAAGACCATCAGGAAAGGCATTCTGAAACTTGAGTGCAGAAAAGATATTTGAGTGATGACTAAATTAAACAAAGGTCATGAAGCAGAGGGAGATACAGTCCAGTCAGAGGAAACAGAATTAGCAAATGCTCAGGGACCAACCATGGCATGATGTAAGGGAGGACCATAGCTAGTCAGAGCTGGTATGTGAAAGTTTGCATCCAGTCAGATTAAGTTCATGAGACACTTGCAGGGTGTAAGGAGAAAGTGCATTTCTTATTTTCTTATTCCTCTCTGGATCCCTGAATATGTACTAGAGCATTAAGCCATCATCATTCACCAATGATGCATTCACCTGTGCTCTTGACTGGCTAGCATGTCTTGGAAAACAAATCTGACATGAGCTTCCTTCAGATTCTCTGAACAAAAAGTAATGTCAGTCAAGCCAGAACCATGCAAGGCTTATATTGGAATGACTTTGAGCTTCCCAGAGGATAGAGGCTCCAGGAGAAGCCTCAGAAGAAGCATAATGATTAACAATCAGACTTCTATTACCTACTGTCTCCGTGTCTAACTGATCTACCTGTATCCAGAACCTCTGATTTAGCCTTCAAACCAGACACACTACAAATTATGTCACATCATAATACAGTGCTTCAGTAGCCCAAAACGTTGTCAGAATAAAGTACAATTTCTTTATTTTAATGTCACAGGTTGAATTCTTCAAGAAGTAGACTCTGAGACAAAGATTGGCATACAGGAATACATTAGAAAGCATCCTTGGGATTAATTCATGAGGAAGGGAAGGGATTGGAAAAAGTATTGAACAGAAAAAAATTGGACTGATCAAGACCCAACAAAGGCCTCAGCCAAGTGCAAGGGAAGCTCTAAAGCTAGATGACCTTTCAAGGTTGACTAAGTTGGACAAGGGGACTAAGCCTTAATAGTCACCTGAACAAATCTTGGATGCAGGCTACTCTGGGGAGGGGCACGACCTTGGACAAGGCAACCCTTGATCTAAAGCAAATTTCTAAAGAAAGCTGACAGCTGAGGGCTATCTGCCAGCAGCATTTTCAGAAGCTGGGAGGATAAGCCATCAGTCCTGAAAGAATATCTGAGTGGTACATCAGAGCATCCAGAACATTCAGCATTCAATAACTGTTAAGGTTTTGTATGACCTGCTGTATTCATCTGCTAGGGGCACTATAATAACATACCACAGACTAGGTGTCTTAAACAACAAAACTTTATCTTCTCACAGTTATAGAAAGTAAAAGTCCAAAATCAAGATGTTAATAGGTTGGTTTCTTCTAAGGTCTCTCTCCTCAGCTTGGAAATGACCATCTCCCTGTGCCTTCACCTGGTCTTCCTTCTGTGTGTGTCTGTGTCCTAATCTCCTCTTCTTGTGAGGACACCAGTACCATTGGATTAGAGCCCACCCCAATGGGCTCTAATTTTATATTAGTTACCTCTTCAAAGGCCCCATCTCCAAACACAGTCACATTCTGAGATACTGGGGGTTAAGACTTTAGCATATGAATTTTGAGGAGCACAATTTAGCCTATAACACCTACCTATCTGTTATTTTCCACTAGTTTTTCCCCTGTTCCTCAACCATCTCTGGTCAAATCACATCAAACTACTGCCAGATATTTTTTTCTCCCAGAATTTTGTTTGTTTATTTTTTAATTATTTAAATTCTTAAGGGGTTCAGCACCACAAAGATTCTGTGTCTAACGACCTTAACTGGAAGGTTGCTTTTGAATTTGACAGAAACCATACTCCTGCTTCTATGGGTGTGAGTTATCTTTCCCCAGAGAACTCGGGCTTTGTTTAGTTTGCTGCTAGCGGACACTGTGTCACCCTTTGCTTTGCAAACATAAGCATATCTTTTGCCTAAATAAAATTCAGTTTCATCTCAGTCATTAATACCTTCAATTTTAAGAAAAACCATGTGTCCCCTCTGCTTTGAAAGACCCTGCAAGTAAAAATGGCCTTAGGCCACAGCCATTCAGATATACTTGGCATTTTAGAGATCCTGATCCCAAAAGGCCTCCACAGGCCCCACCGTGGCAGAAAGAGAGCTACTAGCTGATTCTTAAGCACATTGGCCTGGTCTAAGGCTCTGTAGTTTGAATATTCTGTGCCTTCTGCTAGAAATGCCCTCCCTACCTTCTTGGCCATTGAAAACCTTTGTATGACATATGTCTCCTTCAAGAATCAACTTATGTGTCCACTCCATTCTGAAGCCTTCATTACAGTGTCTTATCTCTTTGGGTCTTTTCCTCTTATACCTTATGATGACAGCAATTGCCTCAGAATCTGTAGTATGTAGCAGGCATCAATAAATGTGTGCTGCTTGGAAGGTAGGTTGATGGTTGGTGGGTTGAGTGATTTATCAAGAGTTCAATCATAGCCATGGCTCACATTATATCAATGGATGAGACCTCAGTGCAGACACCACTTACCTTTATGAACGCCTTCACTCTTGGTGAAGGAAAGTAGATTTAGAGACCACATATTCTAGTCTTTATCTGTGGTAGGCATAATGGCTTCCCCAAAGAGGTTCATGCCCTAATCCTTGGAATCTGTGAAAATGTTAGGCTACATAGCAAAGGCAAATTATGGTTGCAGATGGAATGAATATTACTAATAAGCTGATCTGAAAATAGGAATCATGTCCTGTATTATTGAGGAGGGCCCAATGTAATTACAGAGGCCTCTAAAACTGGAAGAGAGATATAGAAGTGAGAGTCAGAGGGAGATACAGTGATGGAAGAATGGTGAGAACAATACAACACTGCTGGCTTTGAAGATGGAGGAAGGGATCAGGAGCCAAGGACTGTGGACAGTCTCTAGAAGCGGGAAAAGGCAAGGGAGTAGATTCTCCCACAGAGCCTTCAGAAAGGATCATGTCCTTGCTTACATCTTGATTTTAGCCCAATGAGACTACTTAAGACATTTAACTTACAGAATTGTAATATAATTAATTTGTGTTGTTTTAAGTTGACCTTAAATTTGTAGTAACTTGTAACAGTGATGGAGAACATATGCACTATTTCAAACAAGCCCCTTCCAATCATTCTCCTTGTACTTTTGTCCTATTTAATTTGTTCCAGGAAGGGATCGCTGAGCTTACCTGAATTTGGGCACTTTCCTGATTCAATGGCCAGGTCCCCTGAACATCTATGGAGAACCCATAATTGTGGTGCATTAAGTGGATTTTATTGAGGGCACATTCTATGTAGACTCTATCACAGAAGCATCCACATGGAATGTGGTGTCATTTTACATAGACATATGTGTCCCAACTTGCTTACGGTCTATACAATAGACGAGATATACAGGTAGAAACCTCCACGCTGGTTCACAAGAGGGGAAATTTTTCCTAACAGGGATCTGTTGGAGGACAGTTTGTTACCAGGATCACTTTAAAATCAACCCATCTTTTGAGAATTTTCCAACTGGCTGTGAGTCAATACTATGTATTATCTTAAGGAACATGATCCTCTTCTCTAGTCTACATAAGACAAATCCATGCAGCAAGTGAGGCTGGCACTGAGTAAAGGGTAGAAGGTAGAGCATTCTTGCAGGAGACATGGCATGGAAAGTCCTGAGGGCAGCACTCTGCTTGAAGTCCACTTGGGGGATGCTAGTCTTACAAAAGCTAACATGCAATTTGACAGTCAATCTTCAGGAAAATGCAATACACAAACCCTTAACACAGATCACCACTGGGAAAGATTAAGAGAATAATGTCAAAAAGGGAGGACACCAGCCAGACTCTGGAAAGCCTGTTGAGCAATAGGGTTCCATGACAGATTCTTGAGGAGAGAAGGGTACAGTGAAGATAGAGTGTGCAGGATGCGTGTGCTGCTGTGGATGAAGCAGAGAAAAAAAGAGAAGGGGGACCTTGGGCCAATTATCAATTGCTTCACAATGGTCCCAGATCATTGACTTATCTTACCATTCCAAACTCATAGAGTCTGAGACTTCTGATGTTGTTTTTTAATTAACATTGACAATATTGTGAATTTCATTCACTTAATCTTCATTAAAGTCATTGATGATGAGGTATTGACTTTTTAAACAAACTTTTAAAAAATCCTGAAAATAGATCCTCAGAACTTGAGACCAGCCATCCAAATATCATCCAAATACTACTTTTAAAGGTAAATAAGGAGTGCATAAAGCCAAAGGATTTTTACTCCTATTCTCTATTAATGGAATGACAGATTAGTGATATTTTAACAACAAAATAATCTGTCACACTCTTGAAGCCAATCATCAGAAATGTGGGCCTTGGTCTATAAAATGAAGGATGACAAATGAAACTGTAGCGACATCTATACAACTCTTCATTTTGCATGGTATTTTCAGATGCATTATGGTATTGGACTTCACAGGGACCCCGGGACTTGGTGTAACAGAGACTTAGAGAGGAAGAAAGTCAGGCGTCAACCCCAGGCGGTCTCACTCAAAACACTTTGCTCTTTCCACAGAATCACGATGCTTCTTGCAATTGAACAAATGGCACAACATGTGTGATATGAAACATGACATGAAGCCAGATGACATAATACCTGAGCTGAAGTACCCAGCAAGACCAGGGCACAACATAGACTTCCCACAAAGCCAAAGTAAGGATGGGCTCTGACAGACCCAGTGACCTTATTCAAGGTCCAGAAACACTAAAAAAAAACCTACCAGCGAAAAACAGGACTGGATTAACTGAAAAATGTATCTGGTTGGAAGAATGCAGTTTCTGTTCCCTACATTGTAAGGCAGCATGGATTATTTCACACTGAATTCCATCCCAGCATCAAAGATTATTGAGCAAAGTCTGGGCCAGGCAGGTCCCACAATGTGCCCTAGTCAGACCCATTCCAGACCAGCAGAACCAGGGAGGAGGCTGGCTGGAGCTTTCCTGATACAGAATAAAGGAGTGAGCTCAGAAATGAATTCTTACAAACTCTCATCCTGCTCCAATCAAAATGTTCACATCTCAGCCAGGTTAATTGGACACACAGCCATCCATAGCTGCCAATACCCTTCAGTGCCCACCATGGAGATACAAAACAGACACTCCTACTGGCCTCTGTTCTGCAGCCAGCTTGTCTGCTCATGGTATTTCCCTGCCAGGATCTGAGGGAAGAGGAATCAACAGGTTTGTATGCAGCCATACACCAAGCACTGAGCTAGGCTCTTACCAATATCTTCTTACTGATTATTCATGAACACCATGCTAAGCTGATACAAAAGCCCCATTCCACAGAGATAGACACTGATAACCCAAAAGTCTAATAAAGTTCCCCATTGTCATAGTACTCCCCTATCATTTACAGGTTAAAAGCTTTGCTCATTTGTGACATCCACAGTATATTATTATGTGACCCTTTCCTACATGTAGACCCCATACAACTGGGACTTTAAACCCAAGGCCACCTCTCCCCAAATCCATGTTCCAGTAGTTGCCAAATAAACAAGTGAATAAAAATATTTCCACCACACCATACTACCTTTTAATGATGTTATTAACAGAAAGGAAAAGACCTAGTGTGGTGTCTCACACTTGTAATCTCAGTGCTTTGGAAAGTAAAGGCAGGAGTATTACTTGAGATCAGGAGTTCAAAATCAACCTGGGCAACATAGCTAGATGCCATCTCTACAAAAAATAGAAATAAAAAAATTAGCTGGGCAGGTTGCAAGTCTGTAGGCTTAACTATTCGGGAGGCTGAGGCAGGAGGATAGTTTGAAGTTACAGTGAGCTATGATTGTGTCACTGTACTCCAGCCTGGACAGCAGAGCAAGGCCCCATTTCTGGAAGAAAAGTACTAGGAGAGGAAAAGTAATTTAAGTTATAATGAGAATAAA
This sequence comes from Tarsius wallacei, assembly GCA_963574415.1. Taxonomy (NCBI): domain Eukaryota; kingdom Metazoa; phylum Chordata; class Mammalia; order Primates; family Tarsiidae; genus Tarsius; species Tarsius wallacei. The sequence goes on along the minus strand of CAUYQG010100713.1, from coordinate 18,346 downwards.
AAGCAATCAAGCTAGCAAACAAGCAGAGTATTCCCAGTATCACCTGCTTGGATCCAAGCTGTCTGAGAAGAATTATTCTGAAGAAAGTGACCACACAATTTGAAATGAGTCTGGGGTACTGACAGCTCTTGGAAAATATGGCCCCAGGGAGACTTTACATCTTGGCCCGATGAGAAAGGGTGGTGAAGAACGTAGAAGCTATCGCTGTCCCAGGTCACGGCATAGCCTGCTAGACAGCACTTTCACTGTGGGAAAAGCTCCCTTTCACCAACCAGGAGCAGCCCCACATTACAGTCACAATGATGGCTGTGACTCGAATCCTTTGCTAAGGCCAATCTTTAGTCTGCAAACACAAGCTGAGACCTCAGGAAGCTGAATGCCCACATGAGGGTGAGTGACACCCAGCAAGTGACTCGTCAGCTCTTTGAAGCCCAGAGTTGTGGGAGCTTTTGCAGTTTGCCTACAAAGAGTCAGACCAGCAGGGGCAGTTGATACTTAACTATCGTTTCATGGAAGACTTGGTCCCTATTTTATCCCCTTTGTCTCCAGCCTAACCCCGCTATCATCCTGGGAGACATGCATAGAACTGACCGGCCAGCTGCCATCAGGGTGCTATACGTAACAATTGGGAGTGGAAGAGACCTCCTAGTTTTTCATCCCAGCCATTGACAATGGTTAATTAGAGCGCCCTAAGGAAGTTGCTTCTTCCCTCTATGTCCCAGCATCTCAAATTTAAAATAGGAGTTGTAACAAGGCTTCAGGAGAGAATCCATCTACAGCATCTAGCATGGTGCATAGTATCATATTAATGACCATTTTTCTTCCACTTTGTTGTCAACTGCCACGTTCTGGAACTTAAGGTCACCCCAACGTCTCTGGCTCTGAAATCTTAAAATCTAACATCTGACCACAGCCTATTTCTTCTTAATTCTCATAATCATGAGACATCTTTTGTCTGACTTCATCATGATGTCCGGTCCCTGGAGTTGTCTAAGTACATCGTTGCCCAGCCTACTCCTCCCATCATTGCACTACTATTACCCATCGTTTTGGTCATTCTCTGGGTTCTGGCTCTACAGTGCCTCTGTCATTCTTTCCAACAGAACACAAACATCTGCCCCTGCTTATGCCCATGAGCACCTCCTCATGCTGGAGCAAATGACCAGGCATGCCCTATCCTGGGTGATATCGGCACATCTGGTGTCCAGGCAGATCCCCTCCATGTTTCTGCTCCACCATCCTCAAGCCCCAACCTCACCTCCACTCCTGGCCTCACAGAAGAGGCCTCACTTCCTATTGCAAAGTGATAATACAGGGATTTGTGTAAACTCCCCCAACATTTTGCTTCACTGTCCACAAATTTAGTGACATCCACATCTCTCCTTACCAGGTTCTCAGAGTAGGAGGCAGAGTGTCTACTGCCACCATTCTCTGCACCTGGGCATCACTCCAGGACTCTAACTCATCAATCGTCATTTCTGCATTCTGTACTGCCCAGTTTCCTCTTACCAAAGACCCCTTCCCCTCAGCATATGAATATGCCCAGCCTTCCCACACCTCGAAAAGAAAAGAAAAATCTCCCTTGGCCCTCTCTCTCCCTCCGGCACTCCTACCACACACCACAGACAAGCTTTCTCAGAGAGTTGTCTACACTTCCCCCTTGCTCCTTTCCCTTCCACTGGCTCTGCAGTCTGTTTTCCCATGATATTACTCTAAGAGGGTCACTAACAGATGTGGAGTTGCATTGGACTCCCTTCTCTTACTCATTTCTGTCATCCAATAATTAAAGTCCCATCAATTCTGACTCTACCTACTTGACAGTTTTCAAGTCCTTCCAAAGTTATCTAATTAACACCCCAAGTCTGGCCCCCACTGCATGCCAAAGGAGGAAAATAGAAATGTTTACTCTCCTTGTTCAGCATTTAGAAATGGTGCCCACTGCATTGCGAGACAAAAGTCTACTCTCCTCTGCATGGTGGTCAAGGGAGGCCCTGGGTGGCCTAATGAAAGTGAACATTCCACCATAAGGGGTCATCGAAGTATGGTGACTGAGAAATTAACTGGACACAAGTTTTCCTCAACTATATGCATATTCCTCTTTCACAAAGTACTTTTAGTAGGAGATTAAAAGATTTTTGGAAATTTCAGATAAAATGTATCAGATATGGCCCAAACTAGAATATTTTATGGCATAATGGAAATGTCCTTTTCAGGAATTATTTTTATGTAGTTGTTTTCTTAGATGGTTCTTCTTACCCAACAGAGATGCAATTTTTATATGAGCCAGATGTTATCTCATGTGGTATTTGCAAGTCCAGGACAAAAGGTCCTTCCTCCTGTTCACAGTGTATCCAACTGTTTGTCCCAAAGCTCAAATTCCAGCATTCTGACCTAGGTATATGGGGAAGTTATTATTATCCTCCTCTCCAGATGAGAACCCTTAAATTCCAAAAAGAAGGGAAATTTTCCTTAGATCCCATATATAATGTCTATAGTGGACTTGGGATCAAAGCCTGGTACTTTGCCACTGTGGGTGGGGTGTCTGCCCACAGGATCTGACGGCCCCATATGAAAAGCCTTTTAGGATTGAGGACCCCATGTATGTAGCACAGAGGCTGTGATAGATACAAAGTCCTGGGGGCCACAGGAAACTATTCAGATGTGTGATGAGGAGGAAGGGAAGGAGGAGACAACAGAGGAGTCCCCAAAAAGAGGAAGGACAGGATGCACCCAAACTTGGGAAATCCAGGATAAAGAAGGAAGCAGAACATGTGGAGGTCTCGAATTTGACCCCACCAGGAAATGGAACCCCATGCTCTTTGCTCTGACTGGGGAAGCACTGTGCCCTGAGTCATAAATCATTTTTACTAGTGCATTTGATGTCAGCCCTAACATACCAAGCAGAGAGCAGCCAGATAACCACTCTGTTTGATTTTTGTTTCCTTCCCATCTGCATTCTACTGAGCTAGTTAACCGTTCTGAACCACTGCAGACCTCTGGTGGCCCGGCCAGCTCCATGTTAAGTGGCCCTACCACCCAGGCCAAGTGCACAGCAATGTTGATGTCACTAGCAAAGCCTGCAATCCAGAAAGGGGCCACCTCCCTTGCTAATGCACGCACACACACACACACACACACACACACATACACACACACACTTGTAAAACATGCTTTTTCCAACCATGATATTAGAGTCAATTAATAACTAGATTCTCTACCCAGTAACTCAGCCTCAAATGGAGGGATCAGCCTCAGTTCTGATTTCCAAGCATCCCATGGTACCAAGTTTAATCCCCAGAAGATTTCTCCCTCTCCTCAATTCCATATTCTCCGGCTCAGCCCAGAACCTCCTCTTCATCCCTCACCTGGATTATGTCTCCCAATCCTCTTCTGCCCTTCCATACAACCACTGGAAAGGCCTCTCTTTGAAACAAAATATAACCACCTAACTTCTCTGCTCAACTTCCTCCCACTCCATTGTCCACAGCAATAAATTCCAAGCTTTCTGTCATTCACAACAATGAAGTTCAGCACTTCAGCTTGCTAATATTGAAGGCCATTCATTAATTCATCTATTTAACACATATTTATTGAGTATCTCCTAGATGTCAGGTATTGTTCTAGGCACTTGGAATAATTCAGAGACAATGAGCCCTGCCTTCACAGAACTTACATTCTAGGTGAGGGAGAAAGCCATGATTAATAACCATAATAAGGATAAAAATCGCATAGTCTGTTAGAAGGTTGTAAGTGCTGTGGAAGAAGAAAGAAGTAGTACAATAAAATGAGACTGATGATTCTGGAGACAGGGTAGGAGGATTGCAAGTGTAAACTGGGTGATCAGAATCAGTCAGACTGAGAAAACGACATTAAAGTCTTGAAGGAGGTGGGGTTATGAATTTCAAGGATATCTAGGCAAAGAACCTGTCAGGCATTGGGAAAAGTCAGTGCAAAGAATCTGAGTTGAGAGCACCCCTGGCATATTGGGGAAACAGCATGGAGGCTGATGTGGCCAAAAAAAAATGAACAAGGGGAACAGGTTGGGAATGTCATCAGAAAGGGAAAGGAGGCCAGATCAAGGTCCTCTTTCATGGTCCCCCCACGCTGAACCCCACTTGTCACTATTGCAACTCTCCAAGCAGGGTTTCCTCCTGCCTTAGATGCTTGTCTGACCACCATCCCCTCCCCCCCTCCCCCACAGAGCCTGACCATAGCATTCCCCTTGCTCCCGTATTTCCTGTCGCCATTATAGAACCAAACACACTGAATGCAATTACCCAGTTCCTTGGCTATACCACCCACAGGTCAGAGGTTCTCCAGGAAAGAAATTCCATCATCTCATTCCTTTCCTTTTTCCTAGGAGGTGTCATGTGGCTGTCTAAAGAGTAAGTGGTTGGAAAGATAACAGGTGGTAGAAAGACAGGTAGAGGTAAGTTGCAATTTGCTGCTTTGCCAGAAAATTGAAATGACCTTGGCCAAACAAACACTTAACCTCTTTGTCTCTTAGTTTCCCTGTATGCGAAATGAGTCTAGCAATCCCGGCCCCATCTACCTTCCAGAGTTATTCTGTGGGTCAAAAAAGAGAATAGATATGGACATACCTTAAAGAGTGGGTCCATCCAAGTGCAAGAGCTCATTATTATTGTTCCCATTGTTGTGCCTGATACGGAGATGCCTCTAGATCCAATCATGACCCAGTGACATGCCCTTGATTCCAGCAGAGGCAATGCTGGTGTAAGGTTTATCTTGTGTCACATGTGATTTGTTCGCAAAATGGAGCAAGGAGAGCCTGACTTTCTGTGGAGAAGAGCCCCTGGGTGATGAATCAGGAGGGTCCTTCAACTGATCCCTTCACTGTCTGTGCAGGCAGGGTTGGCAGGCACAGGCTGTCTGAGCCACGCTGGTCGTGGGAGCATCGACCTCCCCTCCCCCAACACATCCCACCCCCACAAATTGTCAAAAAGGCATCATGATAGATAGAGCTCCTGCATGCCACAAGGTAAGTGTTTAAATCTTTTATAAGACAGTCAATGGCCTTTATAAACCCTCAGACGAGAATTACACTGTGTCTGAGATGGAGCTGAAAGTCAATGGGAAATTGATTCTGTCTAGCTGGTGCTGTTTCAAAAAGGAGGCTTGCTGGGTGCCTTCGGGACCAAATGTGCCATCTCCAATGTGCCTCCAGGGACTGGCATGTCACATGCCAAGAATACTGAGATGCCAAGGCCTGTTTCTGGGCAGAGGAACGCCAACTAGGCAGCTTCGGTCTCCTACCCCAGGAAGGCCCTGGAGGGCATTGACTAACACCAGGGATGATTATAAAGTGTGTTTACCTTCCCAGGAATTGATGCCAGTACCCATCTGATGCCATTGCCTGCACTCCAGGCAGGGAAGCTGGAGGATGATAAACAGTCATTGATCCAGCGGCAACCATCGGGCAGGCACACCTACAATTACTCTCCTTTGTTAATGACCCCATTAGCCATTGGATCAAACACAGTTAGAGGATGTGATGATGCTGTGGTTATTTCTTTGCCAATACCCATCGGCCTGATCCACGCCATCTGCCAGGGCTTGCCAAATTAGGCAACAAAGACCCCATGCTTGGGATTAGGGGAGCACAGGGTCACAGGCCTAGTCACACCCAGGATGGCTCTGGGACCAAAGTGAGTGGATAGACTTTTGGCAGGTAAATCAAACAACCCCTCCTGGAAGGTGGCAGCGTGAAAAAAGCACTCATTCTGGAGTCAGGTAGACCTGGAATTAAACTCTACTCACTGTGTTGAACCTAGAATATGAGGAAGCTGGTAGTGCTCCCCCTCTGAAGCAGGCAGCCCAAATCAAGCAACAAAAGCAGTCACTCGACCTTAAGTTCTGACCATGTACCAGACACTGGAGCCAGTGTTTGCTTACGTCATCTCTGTCCTTCCCAACCATCGTGAGATGTGAGAGTTATTATTTCCATTTTCCAGGCAGGACACTGGCACCCAAGGAATTTCAAGAGATCAACTCAGCTGACAAGAGCAAATGCTGAAGATATGTTTGTCATGAACCTACTCTGCACCAAGCACCCTCCAAGGGACGCAGCTACAGGGTGAGAAAGACTCGGTTCCAAGGTCAGGTTTGTGGCAAAGCCCAGACTGGAATTGAGGTTTCTCAGCATCACATGCTATATCCTCTCTCTCCCCTGCAGTTTTCCCCAGTGGGAAGGACTGCTCAGACAATCATTGCATGCCCCAGCCCAAAGTGCCTTTGTATTTCTCCAGACTCCCCACCTTATTTTGCAGATGAGGCTGAGGGAAGTTCTGAGCCATTCCCAAGACCACAGAGTGGGCAGGAAAAGGAGCTGTGGTAACCTTGAAATGAGACTGGTGGAATTTCAGGTCAAGGCTGTTCTCTTCATGGGCTGCTTGTTTCCTATAATATTGTACTTTATTGCCCCAACCCAAGTCTATAGGAAGCCAGCAGCGCACGATGTGCTAGAGAGAATGAGAGGTAGGCTGAAGGTGAGGATCCCTGTACACTGTTGAGAAATATGTTCACAGTCTGCAAGAAGAGCCAACATCCTAGGCTCAGGTAAAGAGCTGGAATAGAGTAGCATCCTAGCATATCATTTTCCTTAAGTAACACCATTGGCACTAGATGGCCGGGTGCCTTTGAACTTCGATAAAGGAGTTTTATTTGAAAACCCTTCAGGGTGCCAGGAAAACAGTCTTCTCCCACAACAGCAGTCTACCCAGGGCAGGCTAAGCAAAGAAGAGCAAATATCACTGGCTGCTATGGAGGGGTGGGAGTGGAAGCCACGTGGTGGTGGGATTATTAAGGATGAGGTCAGGCAGGAAAGAATGGCAAAGGAAAGCTTCCCCGTTGTCAGACAGAGACACAAATAAATACTCGCTGGCAGCTGGAAATTCAGTTCTTAAACCCTGCAAAATGAGAAAAACCTGGTATGGTCAGAAAAAGCATATTGTCTGCTGGGATAAGACAACATAGAGCTCAATTCAAGTCAAGAGTCATTTGGCTGTCCACATGAGTACATGTGAGAGGCCTGGAACTCAGTCTCAGTCTTTCCTACCTGGAAAATGGGCATAAAGCTAAGACGCACATGCTTAGGGGCAATGTTTCCATGCTGCCATAGAATTGAAAAGCCCAGTAGACTCACATCTACTCATCTATCAGGCAAGCATCGAGCACTAACTCTGCACCACCCTATGCCAGGCACTGGGGAATCCGTTATAAATGAGACACCCTTGTTCCCTGCCTTCATGGAATTCACTTAGCAGTAAAAGCAAACATGGAGGAATGCAATTACAAGACAGCACTCCTGGGACATGATCATTTGGGGAAGGCTAAGTTGTAGCCAAGGAAGCCAGCTGGATGAGTGGTTACTTCTGCCGAGACCTGCCAACACACATGTTGTCCTCAGGTATCAGTGGCTGGGTGGCTTCCTTATTTGTTTGTTCTTAAAATATTTGTTCTCATATTTTTAAAATAAATATTTTTTTTAAAACCTTCAGAGACTACACCTGAAATGCAAAAGCCAATTCCACCTATTATGTTGCTTAATGTCTTCCAAAAATGAGATCTTCTCTTTGACTTTTGCTATTATGGCAAAAGTATGCACACTCCAAGTATACGGAAAAGGTGAAAAGGTCTTCTGACAATGAAAAGATTCAACTTAGTAATGTGACTGTCTTCAGTAAACCACAGAGTTTTTATTCTATGGGTTCCTTTTGTTGGAATCCAGGTGAGAGGCCAGCAATAATACTTGCAGAATTAGGATTGTACATTGTCAGTGCTACTAGGGACATAAACGGGAACAGTGTCTACAAGGTCCTTTGAAACAGGAGAACCCAACTCCTGGAGAGCCGATGCATCTTGTTCAATGCCACATAGTCACTTTGAGGTCCAGTTGGGACTCCAAGTCATAAACTCTGAACCATCAGGACTCAGAATTCCTCAGACTGAAATCAGTTCCCTAAAAGGGTTTATCGCTACTAGAGAAAAAGCTCATTGAGGGCAGGACCATGCATATGGCCCTTGGAGGTCCCCAGTAGGCATTTCTTAAGCAAGAAACCAATGACTTCCGATATCATTTTGTTGGAATTCTAAAAACATTTATAAAAGTATCTATTTTAAAACATTTTTTATTTACATTAAAAATAAATTTCTATATGGCCAAGCCCAGACGGGTCCCATGCATGTGTTTTCTAAACAAAAGATGACTAGTGCTATGATAATTAATCAGTTGGCATTGACTGAAGCTCTTAATGAAATGAAGCATGAACTGTTTGAGAAAGCAATTGAAAGTCATCATACATGCCATGAATCATCTCTTGAATGCACATTTATTAAATCAGAATTCATAACTTTGATATTTTATCTAACAGGTTTGTTACCCTTTCGAGACTCTATTGGTGGATTAAAAAGACAGATGTTTCCAGAGCTAAATTGAAGAGGGGTGGGGGAGAAACCAGCCAGACATCAATTAAACAGAGCAGGCAGCAAAATGCCATTACCCAATGTTTGGGCTTTATGCTATATCGTCTTAAGATAAAATTCAGCGACACCTTTGCAGTGAATAGGCACTGAAGCAGGATGCAGTGCTAAAGGTTTTGGGGGTTTGCCTGACAGCAGGCAGATGTTGTGATGGTTCAAGAGGCAACAATGAATTTAGGGCTTGCAGACATGGTTGTTATTAGGGAACCTCAGTCAAACCGGAGTCAGACTGATGCAAAACCCTATTTTTACTTCCTCAGGGAGCTAGAGGAGAATCAGAATCCTCTCCTAGTTTCGAGCTCTTCAAAGGCACCTGCTCCTTTTAGTTGAAGCATATATATATCACATCAATGTCACATCCCACGACTATTGTCCCAGGCACCTCTTTGGGTGATCAAATGAAAGTGTGGATTGAGAAGCGTGTGAAGATGTTTAGCTCTTTTGACTGCTGGCGGCAGTAAATTGGTGGATCAAGGTGACACTGTCCCCCACAGCTTACAATTGCAACACTTCTTAGAGTCTCATATTCATAAAAGCAGACCTGGAATACTTCTAGGCAGCCCTCTTGTGCTGAAAGTAAAGGAGACCTTCCCTTTCAACTGCTTTGACACAATGTGGCCATTCTCCTCCAAAGCCTTTCAAGCCCACCCTATTGCCAGCCAGAATCATGGTCCAGCCGCTGATTTACATTTCTGTGGAATGTTCTGGCACTTTCTTTGCACAGAACAACACACATCTAAATAACGACTTTTCTCCATCATAATCTAAGTAGATCGCTGGAACTACATGCAGTAATAAGACCATCACAAGTGTTAACTTGGATATCAACACATTTAGAGAAAATTACGTGACCATCTTAGTCATCATTCGTGGAAACAGTGCCTCCTCCCTTTTAGCTACGTTAAGCAAAGGAAATGCAATTTCAAAACCAAAAACAAGTAGAAGTTGTACATGACTTGAACGAGGCAAAAATTGCCAGTGAATGCAATAAACACTTTCAAACAAACTTTCTTACGTCTCTCTCTCTCTCTCTCTCTCAATAAAAAAGCAAAACTGGAAAAAGTAGGTGTTCCGCAGAAACACATAGTTTGCAATTAATGTCAACTTCTGTGCTCAGTTGGGATTGGGGCTGGGGAGGGTCTACAGATCACAGCAGGATTTCCCCAGCTCTGTGGTTCTCACATTGAAGGTGCCTCATAGCCACCTGATTGCCAGGCCTAACCCTAGAGATTCTAATTCAGTATATCTGGGATGAGGCTCAAGAATTTGCATTTCTAACAAGTTCCCAGGAGATGCTGACGTGGCTGGTTCAGGTACCACAGTTTGAGGATCGTTGCTAAAGGCAAAGAAAGCTTCACTGGCAAAACCTTGCTACTTTCTACAAGGCAAGATAGATTAGATATAATTATGGGTCCTTGAGCCTGTGTTCTCATCTGGCATTATGCCTCCAAATCACCAGTTTCATTTTATACATATATATTTTGTTGTTGTTCTGTTTTACTTTTCCTTTATTATTTACAGATCATGCCAACTCTTTAGCTTATTAATATCTGTAGTGAGAGGAATTTATTCTCATATTATTAGAATCATCAGTATAGAAGAGGGAGAGGTACTCAGCGATCCTTCAGATCCACCAAAGCCCTGGGCCCCAGAAGAATCTGTGATCAGAGAGGCTGAGACACTTGCCTGAAGCCACAAAGCAGAAATGGAACTAAAACTCAGGGCTGCTCATACCCAGTTCTATCCTTTCCCTCTAACTCAACCCAAGCACTTTCCTGAGGAAGATGTTCAAAACATCCTGCTGATTCTAAAAAAGTGGTTTTCTGTTTATAAGACTATTCCTTCCTGGACCACTGGTTCTCAACACTGGGTTGGCTACATATTAGCATCCCCTGAGAAGCTAACAAATGAAAACAATACCAGGCCCCACTTCAGAGATTTTGATCAATTGCTCTGGGGTGGGACCAGGCATATAATTTTTTTAAAGCTCCCTGGGTGATTCTAACACATAGCCGAGCTTGAGAATTGCTACCTAGACTGTGGAATTCTCACAGGCAGTGTCCATTCCCTATTCTTTTAGTAGCAAGGCCCTGGAAGATTCTTAGTAAACAGGTGTTGTGTGAAAGACTAGAACAGTGTTGTTCTAAAGACCCCAGACAACTGTCATCAACATCACCTGGGAACTCGCTAGAAATGCAAACACCCAGTCCCTACTCCAGGTGTAGTGATTCTTAGACTCTTGGGGTGGAGCCCAGTAATCCATGTTTTAACAAGCCCACTAGAACTCTAGAGCTTTCTAATGGATGTTACCACTGAGGACCTCTAGCATAGAGGAACAAAAATATGTAAGGAAACATTTAGTTAATAGCATAAAACTAAAATTAGAGTTTATGAGAGGATAATGACACATCATCCCAAAAGGAGGTGTGGTAATGTAAGAGGAGTTTAGGGTTTGTGAAAAAGATAGGCGCCCCAGTATATTAGCACAGATACTCTGTGAAGGGAGGGGGTGGAGAGGAGGCTTGAGAAATCATGAGAACTTTGAATGGCAGACTCAGGAAATGGTAAGCAAGGGATTGGGGACAGCAGCCATTCACTGGAGAGCAGACGGCCATCCCCAAGGGAAGTCCTCTGATACTCAGGAAGACTGCTGTGGGTGAAATCCTGTGGGTACATGATACAGAGGCCCATTGTGGGGTGCTGAAAACACAACATAGAAAACCCCCAAATCCTGCGTTGTGGCATACTAGCCACAAGTCCTTGAGTAAGGGACATGTTTTCCGAACTTCAGGATCCTCATCTCTAAAGTGGAACAGTGGCTACTTGGTAAGGTCACTGGGACATTTATAAAGTTAGAAAGACATGTAAGCAAACAGCACAGTGCTTAGAAAGTGAGTGTTGCTCAAGAGTAATAGCTAGAATTAGCATTTCAGACATGGAAGCTCAGCCCCAACCCATTGACCTCCTGGTATGGTAAAGGGAACTGAGAGGTGAACCATTCACTAAATTAAAAGGAAGGATCTCATTTAGTGAGAAAAGCATAGGCTAAGGATGTTTCTTCAAGAATCTTTCCTGTATCGCTTCTCAGCCTTTTGGCTAAGATCAAGTGTAGAATCCTTTCTGTATTTGGTGGTTGAGTACCCAGGCTAGCCCACAAAACATACTTTAACATGGATTGTCTTTGAATTCAGGTCCATAGCCCCAAGAGAAGAAAGCCATTGGGCAAGGAGGGAGCAGGATGTGGCCCATGCTTTGTAGTAGCCCTGACTTCTCTCCGGTCCAAGCCAAGGCACCAGCACCATTGAGGTAAGAGATTGAGAATGCCATGAGCTTCCCCCAGCCTGGTGTCCACTCAGTCTTCATGACCAAGAACGCTGACCTTAGAGTGGTCAGCAGGACATAAAACCAAGGGACACATTTCTTGGTAGTATTGTTTTTAAAAATACAAAAGTAAAAGAACTCCACGTAGGGCAACCCCCTCGGGTCCCCTACCACTGTGGAAGATTTTCTGTTCTCTCAATAAATCCTGCTTTCTCAAAAACAACAACAACAACAAAAAACAAAAACTCCACCTAAAGTAATTAACTTAAAAGCATACGGAAGCCACAAAAAACTCTCTACCCTCATTTCAGAGCTGAAAAGGTACAATCTGGCTTTGAAAATGAATACATGCAGCAGGTATGCACAGTTCAATGACATGTGAAGATGGTCCCCATCCCACCATTCACTGATTCTGTCCCTTGGGAAAGTGACACTTACCGAGTGCATTTCACGTGTCAGGCATGAGGAGAGCTGCTTTTCCATAGTCAGGTATTGTTTATGTATTCAGTAATTATTGGCCGAATGCAGTGGTTTACGCCTGTAATCCCAGCACTTTAGGAAGCGGAGGCAAGAGAATTACCTGTGCTCAGGGTTCAAGACTAGCCTGAGGAACATGGTGAGACAGCGTCTCTACAATAAATCAAAAAATTAGTTGGGCATGGTGGTGCACACCTGTAGTTCCAGCTACTTGGAAGGATAAGGCAGAAGGATTACCTGGGCCTAGCAGCTCAAGGCTGCGGTGGCCATGAGTGTGCCACTGCACTCCAGCCTGGGCGACAGTGAGACTCTGACTCAAAAAAACAGTAATCATTATTGTTATTATGTGGTCATTGCACAGTTCCAAGCATTGTGCTGAGAACTGAGAAACAAAGATGAATAGTAGAGAGGATGGTACATCATCAAACCCTTAATGGGTTTACAAATAATTGTTAGAAACAACTCCCCTCATTTAATCCCCACAATAACACTATTAGGTGGGCATTACTATCTTTCCCACTGTATAGATGAGAAAACTAAGACCCAGAAGAAGAGGGAAAAAAATTGCCTTGATGATTAAGTAGCAAAGCTAGACTTTGAACCCAGGACTGTACATCTTCAATGACAATGTTAATACCACATAAACTGAAAATGGTAGATAAGTCCTTCCTCATCTTTCTAACCTTCGAGATTCCCATCTGTAAAGCAAATGACTTCATGAAATAAATTCTTGGGTCCTCTATCCCTCTCTCTGCTTGCTCTGTGCTTCTAGTTGGTCAAAATCTGGGGTTCAATGTGAATATACGTGTTCAAAACCCATTAAATGTTAAAGCCAATTCATCTAATCCTGTCTTTGACAGATCAGAAGTTGCACCTCAGAGAAAGAATGAATTGCCCAGGGACACACAGCAAAAATGGTTAACAAAACAAGAACTTGAAGGTCAATTCTTCTAATGCTTGAGTCATTCTATTGTCAAGCATATGGACATACATAGACACCTCTAAACACCCTGAATAATGTCATTTGCCACAGTTATTTTTTACTTTGGAGAAGAGGGGACACTGTCTTCCCCTTCAGCTTGGACACTAAACATGTCCTCTGCTTTGGGGAGAGAACTAGGGAGATCCTCTGGTAAGCTTCAACCAATTAACAGGAATCCCAGCTCTTCACAAAGAGACCTAGGGGCTCATGGAAGTCTAACAGATAAAGCCTTTGGAAATATTTCATTCTCTTTCATTCTCCAGCCACAAGCAGAGGATGAGGTACACAAGAATGCTGTAAATCAGCTGCCACAAAATCACACATTTTTAGAGTTTGCTTATAATTAGTCTATATTCATAGTGCTGTGTGGGTAGAGAAATCTGCACCAAGGAAACTCTGAAAACCAACATGTTTGTTTCAAGTGGCTGATCTACAGGAAACATATGCCAAGTGACAGACAGCTGAATCTCTCCTCTGTCTGAGAGAAACTTAGACCATGCATATACATGAATACACCTTAGTACAGCTTTTCCTCTATGTACCCCAGGCTCACGTCACCTTACTTGGTCCTGGTATATCCTTTTTGCATTTGCCAAGGTTTCCCTAAAGAAAGCAAATGTTGTATCAACATGGTTGACTTCTCGGGGACAGTCGGTAATATCAGTCAGGATGTTGCAGATGGGGAGAAGTGACTGCTGACCTTTATTAAAACCATTTCACACCAGGAAGACTGCGAGATGCTCCACCCCTATTCAGTCCCCCAAGAAGCCCTACAAAGAAGACATTCTGCCGCCTGGAACCCCTTTGATTTAGGCTGAGTCTACACACCGAGTGGCTTGAGATATTCTAATGAAATTGAATTCAAAGGACTATCATCTTTCATGCAGTAATAATAACAAAAAACATGAATACTAAAGCACACAGAACTTGCAATTCCAAATGATATGCACATCAGACATCTCATTTGATTCACATGAAGACTCTTAAAGTTTGACTTTTCATTTACTGGGTGATTTTGGCCTTCTGTTGACAAAATTGGTGTTTTGCATCTGCTAGGAAAAAGCACAGAACATTAATCTGATCTGACTGGATTTTCATGTATGGCAAATCCCAAATATGCTCTTCTCCTTCATCAAAGGCCTTGGCAAAGGACTTAGAGTGGGGACTACAGATGCAACACCCACATATAAGTTTCATGTATAAGCAGCAGAAGGGGTGGGTTTCTCCCATCTTGAAGGGACATTGTTTACCTGATCAGCTTTCACAGGGTGTCGGCTTCTTGTCTGCAGACCAGTTCCATTTCCTCTGTTTAGCCAGCCCCAAAAGAGCCCTCAAATATTATACAAATGGCAGAAGGGTTAATTGAGAACAAATGAACTCTTACTATGTGATAATCTGCACATATATAGTAGACATTTAACTTAATTCTGAAAGTTGCTCCTAAAGCTAAAAATGCTCCCCCACCACCACCATCACCACAGTGGATGTCTATTGTCTGCTTCATTTTTCTACCTCTAGTTCCCAGCTCAATTTCTGGCACATAGTACGAATAAATATTTGTTGATTGACTCAGTGAATTAGACAAAATAATTAGGAGAGTTATATCTGTTTTGTAGGGGTTTTTGTTGGATTTTTGCCCCTCACGGTGGTCAAAGACAATAATTCTCAACCTCACCAACAAAATTCCAATCAGGAGCAATGAGTGGAAATGCTGAGTGTAGGTGTTTGTAAATTGATACAGCAGAACTATGAAAACATACCAGGTGAGGCTGTTGTGCACTAGAGTAATAAAGGCCAGCTGCATGTTTCTGTGGCTCTGGGTCCAGCATGGAAAGTAGAATAAGATTCCTTCCTTCCGCTCAGAGCCTGAGACACAGAATCTACCGCTCGAGACAGCAGGAGCCGCCGAAGCCCCAGGGTATATGTCGCTATTCTCCTTTTCTAAAAATTGCTACATCTGTACATGCACGAGCTAATAAAAACGTCTGCACCACGGGGTTGAGAGCTTTATTACTCACTGTTGAGCACCCCAACTGTTCTGGACTGTCTCTTCCTAACCTGAGCGCACTCTCACAGAGGGCAGGCTGACACCCAGTCCATTTGGCTCTTCCCACATCCTAGTCTTGAGCTGAGTGGGCCTCCTGTGAAGCCTCCTCTTGCCTTCTGCTGGCTCTCTCGGGGTCCTTCCTCCATCTTCAGGGTCCTGCCTGCTTCACTTCACTCCCCCATCCTCAGGTTAGTCCCCACACAATGCCCTACCTGCTCAGCCTCAGGCAGAAGCCCCAGGACAGCTCAAGGACTTGTAATAAGGACAAAGAGGAGGAGGAGAGGGCCGCCTCCAGAAAGACTAAACAGAAAAGCAGTGCTAACAAGAGGAGGCAGCAGAGCTTGCCCATCTGTAAGGATGACTGCATGAGAGGCAAGTGGGGTTCAGGTTTCCAACACCAGACAGTCCTGCTGCGAGTCTGACTTCCTTTTCATGAGTCAAACAACCTGACCACATTCAGTATCTGAGACGCAGTTTGCACATTTGTGCACCTAGAGAAAAGTACCTTGAACCCATTGAAGAAGTACTCAGTGACCTGTGAAAATATGTGCTATTATTCTGCTGTTTTCCCAGGTCCTTGCATGAAGGAGGGAGGAAGGGAGGATTGAGGAAAGGAGGGAGAGAGGGAGGAAGGGAGGGAGGCCACACTCTGGCATCAATAATAAAGTGGACAATTTCTCTATCCCTCTCTTGAGACTTCCTTCTGCCCCAGTGTGGGGCCATCAGGAAGAACACAAGTGTGATATATACCTAACAAACCTGGTGTGTTTTGAGAGTCTTTTCAAGACACTTGTGCTTGAGGGAATCCCAAGCCAATGAATGACGAGGCTCTTATAACTGGGAAAGAAGTAAAGAGGAGAGAGAGAGGAAGAAAAGAGTAAGTAAGAAAACAAAAAGATGGTGTGATGATGATAAGTGGAACAACAACAGTAAAAGCCCAGTGCTTCTGTGTGGACCATCTCATTTTTCCTCAAAAGAGCCTAATGAGATGGGAACCAAGACTCAAAGAAACCTGACCAAAGACACACAACAATAAGTGGCAGGGCTGAACTCCCAGGCAGAATGTCTGGGGACAGCACTGTGATGGTGGCACTGCTCCACACAGGATCCTGCCTGCCTGTTCTCTTGTCACCATCACTTACTGAAATGCAAGCCCTTCAGTGTCCCATGCCATTATAGGTAAAGTGGTAGTGATAATACCTACCCCTGCAATGTTGTTATAAGGACTAAACGCATTAATTGACCTGTAGAACTTAATACAAAGCCTAAAACCTAACAAGAGGTCAGTAAATGGTGGCTGTGATGAAAAGACAATTGGGGACCCTGAGGAGGAGGCATAGCGTGTTTCTGTCCACCTGCGAAGCTTCAACATCTAGCCAGACCTGGCACCTCGATGACATTCAGAAAGTGTGCTTGGTTGAAGGCATGTGTGCAGGCACACAGGTCTAACTGCGAGGCCCAATCTCACACGTCATGGCCCCCACCCCGTGCTGTTAGCCCCAAAGTGCCTTACCATCCCTTATTGATTTTTCTTGTCTTTCTTTCCTTTTTTTTTTGTTTTGGTTTTTGTTTTGTTTTTTTTTAGTAAGGGTCTCACTCTATCAGCCAGACTGGAGTACAGTGGCATGCTCATGGCTCACCACAATCTCAACCTCCTGGACTCAAGTGATCCTTCTGCCTCAGCCTCCTAAATAGATGGGACTTCAGGCATGTGCCACCATGCCTGGCTAATTTTTGTAATTTTCTGTAGAAATGAGATCTCACTATGTTGCCCAGGCTGGTGTTGATCTCGAATTCCTGGGCTCAAGCAACCCTCTTTCCTCGGCCTCCCAGAGTGCTGGGATTATAGGTATAAGCCACTGCACCCAGCTCCTTGTTAGTTTTTCTTTAACCCTCCCTGGACTGTTATATATAGTACATTTATTTACCTCTCCACAATTCCCCAGTTTGAGAGCATCACCTGTCTCCTTCTGGGACTCTGACTGATCTCCCAGGCTGCTCTTTGGGTTCATCATATTCACAATCATTTGAATCACATCCTCAAGACCCACCTTTCCAAGAAGCCTCCCCAGATCAGCAGTAAGGTAGTCATTGTGCTGACTTTCTGCCCGGTGACTGGCCTGTGTTACCCTTTCCTTCTCACAGTCAGATCTCAGTGAACACACACAACCCTGCCCACCAGTCCAGAGGGCGTCCAGGCTCTCACTAGACCCTCTGCACTCCCACTCAGCACCTAGCACAAGCTCTGCATGCTCTGGAGAGTTTTAAGAGACCTATAGGCATTCCCTCCCTCTCTCAGACCAAGGGACATTGCTTCAGCAATGAGTTAAAACATCGACGATTTTTCATGCTGAACTTTTCTCAGCCCATAACTCATAGGAAGGTCTGGTGTGGGGAGCGACTGCCGCATCCTCTATCCCCCATTACCCACAGAAGGATGCCTTCATCAAACCACAGACTATTGAACCTGAAAAGACCCTAAAACTCACCTGTGCCCATCCCTTCATTTTGCTGTTGGGGAAGTGGAGAACCAGACAGCAAAAGGCACCTCCCAAGTCCTGCAAGGTGGATTTGTGACAAGGGAAACCAACTCAGCCCACTACCTTCAGAGTGTAGGGTTTACACCTGACTTTGTGTCGGGAACCTCACACACCTGGGTGCTTCTTCAGTGAAGGTGCCCAGTCACGTTTGTGCACACAAGCACAAGCTCTGTGTTTCTGTTCTATGAGGAATAACATGCTGCATCTTCCTGGAGGGTGTGCAGTATTCCAAGTTTTAGAGGAAGGGAGTGAAGAATTAAGTATGCTTGAGTGAGACAAGGGAGGTACCTCAGAGGAAAATTTGAGGGGTGCCAAAAAACTTGGTAATCAGATAAATGATGTTTTAATGTGGTACTTGTTTAAAAACCAAAACAAAAAAAAAAGGAAAGAAAGACAAGAAAAATCAATAAGGGATGGTAAGGCACTTTGGGGCTAACAGCACGGGGTGGGGGCCATGACGTGTGAGATTGGGCCTCGCAG